>JBBPMO010001258.1:0-11228 GCA_038090315.1 Xanthoconium stramineum
TGAAGGAGAAAGTCTTATCAGACAGGGAGTAGTGGCAACCAAATGAAAATTTACACATCCCCTTCTTCAGCGCTCATCATATGATAATACCCAATGGATGCAATTCATAATTTGATCACAAACAGTATGCTGATTGAACTACACGACAGTCAGGCTACCAGTAGTGATGTGGCACAACTTCAGCGACCTTGCCACAGACCTATGAGTGGAATGGTCTTGCTCAATCTGAAAAGCAAATGTTGGTCCAAACACTCTCCTACACTTTCCGATTAGCACCCACTATCATGCAAAATGGCTGACGGACTTGCCTGTTCCACCATAATAAAAGATCACCAACTAACTTTTTGTCCTCCTCGGTCTTAGTTTCCTTGAACCATTCCACTATTGCCTCATAGAACTCGTGGATGTTGAACACACCATCGATAATCGCCCACGAACTAACAGAAGACAGGGCAAACCGAACCTACAGGCAGTCCAATGATCAATTGGCATCAATGTCCATGCCAAGTGATCGACCTACCTGGCAAGCCACATAGGCTATGGCACGCGGCTCAACTGTCTTCATACCTACTCTTTTTGCCACGTGAGCCCGTGTCTATCTTCCACCTTGATGGCCTTTCGTCAAAGAGGGTCTCTCGGGGTTCTTGTTATCCAAGGCCTCTGCGGCACTTGGAGAAACAAAAATGGCTTTGAAGGCCTGGAATAGAGAATCAGCAACAATGTAAGCTTTTGTGATGCAGGACTCACCTTCTCTAAGATTTCTCCCTTGAACAGGCCATTGTTAGGATTATTAGGATTGAACTGGCCACCAGCATATAGAAACACCAGCCAAGATTGGGTGGTGACGAGATAGTCGGGATGGAACTCACGTATCTTCTGTCGTTGGCTGTATCATCATGGTAGTCAGTTCTGAAATGTGTCACAGCACAGAAATCACTTACTTGGCATCGTTCCAGTCATAGTCGATTGGACACAAAAGGCGTCCAGTTGCATCATTGTAGAAGCCTCGCCCAGTCTTATCTTCTGTGCTGAGGGGTGGTTCAGGTCTTGGGGTGCCATGCATGAGCCAGTTGGTGACTAGTACTTTTAGCCTGCGGGTATTGTTGGCGCGGCTACCATCAGCACCTTGTCTGAGCTGAATCTTCTTGAGTCTCATCGTACAAAGCCAAAGGAAATGGATTTCTCACCTGTCGTATAGCATCAGGCAGGTCAGTTGGTGGGATGTTACAAAGAGAGGGAATCCACTGTAGTAGTTCCAGGTAGGACCCATACAAACAGTTCTCCCTGAGATGCACTGTCAATGATGCTGATAAGCAATTGATTATATCACAAACTGGTGTGTGTGGTTGGCTGTGACACCCACGTTAGCATCATGGGCTTGTCAGTCAGCCTCTGCTAACATGTCATCAACTGTGTTGTGGAGAGACACGAGGCATTTGATGACATGACCTTTATTGCGAAAAATTTCTCTACCAAAGGAAATGTCAATCAATGGGTACACAAAATGATTGAATATACTCTATGGTTTGCTCTGCTGGTTCCTGGATTTCAGGATATGGTTGTGAGCTGAGATTAGATGCTGCATCTGTTGCCATCAGTAAACCCCTTGTTTTTCCACAGTGCTGACAGTCACTACAGATGTGTGACAGCATCTTACAGCATGACAGCTCAGCAGTGTCACATGTTGACAAGCGACCCCAACTTGACAGTATGCACCAGGCACACAATGCCACGATTTCTGGCTAGTCCACTCGATCACAGCACCATATGGTCTCACAGCGGCACACATTTACAACCCACAGTAGTGTACAGTATCACAGAATACAATTTTTTGAGGGGGCATCAAATGAACAATGGATTACAATGGAAGACACAGATCCACAGCTATGTGACAAATGAAAGGAACAACAATGAAGTACGACTACAATCATGACATCCACTGTTTACACCTCACTCCTCAACGTGACCTGAGCATAGTGAGGGTGAGGATGTAACGCACTTTTTGAACACATGGCACATACCGGCATCATGATCAGTGCTCGAGGTTGAGTCCTGGCGGTGACGTTTTGGGAGGGAAGAAGTTTGACAAAGGATGCCTCCATTCATCTGAATGGAATTATGGATTGACCCAAGCTGAGAATCAGCAATATTACACCTCCTCTGCATCTCCCTGACACGACACTTGTAGAGTTTGCTGAGGGCCACACTCTCATCTAGCTGTGCTTGTGCCAACTCCTTCTTGCAACGGCGAATGGCGGATTGAGCTTGTGCAGCCTTGAGGAGTAGCAGCGCATCTTGGGCTTTGAATTCTTCGAGCTCGGAGTCAAAGCCGTCTGATGCATCTGCATCAGGCTACAGGATAAGTAAGTTATAGGGTAATTGTCATACTAGGTGTAGTAGAACATACATTCAACCACTTCCCTAATATGCTGAGCTCCAGCCCAGCGCCACTCATTGGTTCAGGTGTCTGTGGAATGAAAGTGTGGATAGGTGTTCCAATTCCACCAAGGGAAGAGCGGGCCGTGAGAGACGAGGGTGTACGAAAGGCTCCGACAGCTGATGGTGTACCCTTCCAGTTCGTTGGCAAGCCTTGTCCACAAAGGGCTAGCGCTGGTTGACTGGCTGATAGCAAAGATACAGACGTGTCGGCGCCAAGCATGGCAGGGACCACTGATGGACTGGGAAGCGAGCAAGGTTGTATTGGCAGTTAGAGGTGGAGACGACAATACAGAGAGTGTGTTGTTACTTGAATTTTGGTCGTCAGCAAAAGTCTCCGACAGCGAATCCTGGACCTCTTGGTCAGAACTGACAGACATTGCCAAGGCCTAGGGTTGTGGCGAGGAGGGAAAAGTGAGTGCACAAAGAAATTCAACACTTACTATTTTCCACGTGGGTGACTTGACATACAGAGATGAAGTATACAGGCGCAATATGTAATACTTACAGTCATAGTTGTGTCTAAGCCATAGTTGTACAAAACAAAATACAAAAACTGCAGTCATTGTCCCTATCAACCACTGGTCACCCTCTGTTTCGTTTCGAGGCGAATCACAATGCCTGCATCCGCATCCATGTCCGCAAATCGAAGACTCAGATGTTGTGTGTCCTGAGGAAACAATTGCTGAGCTGGTGACTGAGAAATCCAGGATCTCGTGACCATCGATGTAGAAGGCAAGGTCGACCTGCAAAGTCGGGTCAGCACTGTCAGGATGTCTGCTTAGGGTTAGGAAGGAGAACCTGATGGGGGAATGAGTGGGCAGCAATCGCACATCCAAATTGAGAATTACAAGGAGTTAGAACAGAAGGTCAGTGAGAGAATGCCTGTGTGTATGGGGAATCCCAACATGGAGGAGGTGAGGATGAGTTGAATGTGGTGACGAGGACCCTCGTTTTCGAAACCAGGGGTCATCAGGGACGTTGACGATGGTTATGACGGTGAAGGCATGTCGGGGGCAGTGGGTGGAATTGGCAAGAGAACACCTGTGCAAATGGGGGATCCCAACACGAGGAGGTGAGAGGATGAGATCAGAGCTGACAGAATGCGGCAGTGAGAACCCATTTTCGAAACTGAGAATAATTGGGGACATTGACAATGAGTACGACGGTGAAGGCATGTCAGGGGTAGTGGATGGAGTCAGTGAGGGAACGCCTGTACAGGGGGGATCTTAGCACGGAGAGGTGGAAGGACGAGGTCAGAGTTGACAGAATGTGCCAGTAGCGGCGATGACTGTACATTTTTAATTACCAATTGTACGTACCTAGCGATAAGCCAGGGCCCAAACAAAGGCCGCACTGACTCAGTGCACTTTTCTTCCTTTGCAATGTGAGCCTCTTTCCTATTGACAACTCACGGTCGGGTATTGTTTCACCGTTAGTGGTTGCAGTCCATGCCGATCTGTCCTAAATGTTTCAAGTGTTTCAAGACCGAGAAGGCGGTTACCTATCACCGAGCACAACCTCGCTCCACCTGTAATGCTTTTGACTGGAACACAGAGCTAATCTCTGTTTCAGTTGATCCTCCACCTGCGGAACACAGTGCACCAGAAGATGATTTAGACAATTCAGATAGTGGTGATGACATACCATTTCCTGATGACGCTGACTTTCAAGCCAGTCTTGACCTGATGGCAGATGCTGGAGATCCTGACTTCCACCATGATCTAGAAGACAATCCATGCCGTCTCTCCCCTCCCGTTCCTGCGCCGGATGGTGTAGATTCCCTTGGAAGAGTTATCAATGAGTTTCCAGGCGCCGGCAGTATTTTCGAGCCAGGAGAGACGTTTCTCTCTCGGTTCAATTCTGATACATATGCCTCCTGCCGAGCAGATAACCTTTACTACCCCTTTAAAGATATTGAGGACTGGCAAATGGCCAACTTCTTGATCACGAGATGTCTTAGCATGAGTGCTCTCAATGAATTCCTTTCCCTGCCTGCAGTAAGTACAGTTCCTTAAACTTATACTACCCGCTATGTCAGAAAATCTGATCGCGTATTGCAATCAGCCACGATTGTAATCCTATCATAATGTTGATTGAGATAACGTTACAATTTCTTGCAGAGTTAGAATCTTATCGCGGTAGCATCGCAATTGCGTTTGGGCCTCATGCTTGTGCTTCGTTCATTTACTGTGCGCCTCAAGGCTTCCTTGCGTTTCCCCTCAACATCCATCGTCTCTCGCCCTGTCTGCCCCTTCTCTCTTGTATCAGAACTCCCTCAGATGCCCCCAGACCAATCCAAGCTTGTCCAGTGCGACATCTGCGGAAAACAATTCCAGCCTGCTGGTCTACCTCCCCACCGGAAAGCTTGTGCCAGAAGGAACCAAAAGTACCAGGAAGATGTCGCCCTCCTTGAAAAAGTTTCCCAAGGTAAGCATTGTATAATCACTGCAAAAAGAGAATCTAACTTATGATGATCGTCTTTGCTGAATAGATAAATTGGCTCAGAGCAAACTCGAGGCAGCAGCAGCGGCTGGGCCCTCTGGTTCGCATGCTATCCCGTGCGTTTTTCAAGGTAGGTGCCTGATTGCATCTTCCTACGCATATGCTTACTTCAGTACAGGCTTGGACAATACTGTATGGGCACTCGATGAAGACGTCTCGCATGATGTGAGCATGTCGGGTCAGGACGAAAATAATTCAGCCAGCTCGAGTGAGTATTAATAAACCTTATGACTTTTTTTTGAACTCACAGGACGATTTAGGTGTTCGAGAATCTCAACTAGACGATATCCATGTTGAATACCATCCAAGCAGTCATCGCGACGCTGAAATATTCCCCTTCTCCGACTTCTCCCGCATTCACTTCCCTGAACCAACCGCACCTGATCCAGATTGGAGTCCATGGTATCTGTTTCGTACCCTGCTTGACTTTGAGGTCGCTGAGCTTTCCTTGGATGCTGCTCTCAACCAGGAACAATCCAAGCGCTTGATCAAATTAATGTGTCAGGTGCACGATACATGTGAGAGGTTCACGTTGAGGAGCCACTCTGATCTCCGAAGATCATGGGATGCCAGTGGAATGTGTCTGACACCAGTAAGTGTATATACTCTACTACAGAACCTTTTATTCTCAACTGACTTGATTTTCTTGTTGAGATAGTTTCAAACGTCCATGGTCTCTGTCCCGTACCGAAATGAGCCTAAGCCGCGGGAGTTCTGCATGTGGCATCAGTCACTTTGGGACTGGGCCTGTGATCTTCTGAAGGATCCTTCCGTCAGTCCTCATTGTATACTTGATGCACAGCGATTGTCAAAATTTGACGGACACTCGTTTGTACATTTTATTGACAAGCCTTTCACTGCTGACACTTTCTGGGATCTCCAAGTACGTAAACGACTGTGTAACTTTTAATTGTACACCATTTTCACCCCGCTGTCATAGACTGAACTACCACCTGATGGTAAGGTTCTCGCGTTCATTCTCTATGCCGACAAGGCGAAATTGTCATCATTTGGACACGAAAAGGGGTATCCTGTCGTTGCCCGCCTTGCCAACTTGCCAGGTGTCATTTGGAATGGTGAGGGCCTTGGTGGCAGACAAGTTGTCGGTTGGCTCCCAATCATAAGTACCTAGTTGAAATATAGCACGGTAGACAATAATCTATTTTCCGAAGGTGAAGGAAGAAAAGGGACAGACCGGAAAGCCTGCATGGGCGAATTTCAAGGCGGCCGTATGGCACGAGTCGTTCAAGGTTCTTCTTGAGACGATCGCAAAGCACTCGAAGTGTGGTTGTTGGGTCAAATGTTGGGATGCTATTGCACGTCGTTTCTTTCCCCGGGTACTCATTTTATCAGCCGACTTCAAGGAACAGTAAGTTCGTATAGTCCAGATGGTCCTACCTGACCATTTATTTACTCAGATGTGTCATGATGCTTACCCGAGGTGTCATGTCAAAGTTCCCCTGCCCTGTCTGCCTTATTCCCCGTGAAGAACTTGCCAAACCTGGACAATCCAGGCCATTCCAGCAACAATCCGTTGAACAAACCTTTCAGACAGTTCAGAAGGCTCGAGCAGCCGGATCTGCTGAAGAAAAGGAGGCGATCTTGTCAGCTGAGAGTTTACGCGATGTTGACGTGAGTTGAATTTGTTAGACTGATCTTGAACTATCTGAACCATCCTGTAGAATGCATTTCACATTGTCGAATGCACAGATCCCCATGTAGCGGTCTGCTTTGATTGCCTCCATGCCAACCATGAAGGCATGTTTGGCGACCATCTGTTCACTGAATTCAAGACGATCATCAGTGTCTTGGGCTGGGCAGCAGCAGTCAAGGTTGAGCAAGTGTAAGTTGCCCACGTTCGTGTGTTTTAGGACATCCGTTCATTGTCACCAATAGATTCACAGCAATGCCGAGATGGCGAGGATTATACCATTTCGATCACGTATTTGAGATGAAGTTCAACGATGGAAGTAAGGAAGAAGATCTGTCCAAGGTCTGTTTTACTTTTGCTGACATTCCGTTCTTATGAGACTCACTAAACCTTGTAGATTATTGTTTTCGCTAGCCATGGTGTTCTTACCAAGCAAGATGATCAAAATGGCTATCTCCTGCTCCGCTGTATCCGTGCATACGTCATGTTCGACCTGTACCTTGCACTTGAGGTGCAAACCATTGATACGATTGCAAGCGGCCAGGAGACACTCAACATGCTCTCCATACTGCTAAATGTATGTATTCTGACTAATATTCTTATCTCCTGAACATGAGCGTTAATCTATTCACAGAATTATATCCAAAAGACGAAGGACAGGGAAAAGGACCTGAAAAACTGGAAGTTCCCAAAGAACCATACCCGGGCCCATGTCTTTGACGACATCATTGCCAAGGGTGCGACGCGTGTTTACAACACGAAGCCAAACGAAAAAATGCATGGTCCCCTAAAAGAGAGCTATCAGCAACGGACAAACTTCAAGAACGTTGCAGAACAGGTGCGGGTAATCAGTCTTAGATCCCAAATCCAATTGACTAATGTATTTTACGCTGATACAGATTCTTCGTGTCGATCATGACCAACTAGCATCACAGTACATACGGTGCAAGATCGAAGAGTATAAGGAGTATGTTCGATGCACCAAGGGTGAAGATGATGATGATGATGACGGCAACGACGAAGTCCCTGATGGTCCACCCGAAGAAGACCTACATGTCAAGGTTGGATCCTGTTGGCCTCCCAAATCGTTTGAAGCCGTCAAGGCAGAGAATAGTGAGAATATCGCATTTGAACGGCTTCAAATCAAAATCAACAACTTTTTCAACTATTCGCCAGTCGGACGGGTGCTTCTTGATCATCAAGGTCTCTGGAATGTCCAACTGAATGCCAAAGATGAAGTAAGTGCTTACATCAATTGGATTGTCTTTGTGGATATAACTAATGTGATGTTATGTACTGTAACAGGTTATCGAGTATCAGTATCTCAAAGTCAACTACGAATCTATGGTTGACTGGTGTCAACACACAGATTACTTACGCTGCAGTCCATCCTTCCATGGTACTCTGTGTTATGACTGTGTCATCATCAAGACCGAGAATGGCCATATTTTCGGTCAGCTTCTCTTTGTTTTCCAGTGCCTGGTGGTCGAGAAGACTACCCTCATCTTGGTGCACCCTTATGATGCACCAACTGGACCATGTACACGGAAAGATAAGCACTTGGACTTTTTCCGACTCCGTGCTCGGCCGCGCAAGTCGTCAGAGATATTTTCTGTCAGGTCCATTATACGAGGTGTTGCTCTCACAGAGGACTATACGCAGCCAGGCGACTACCTGGTAATTGACACCATTGATACTGACATGTTTCTCCGGATGCAGAAATTACATCAAGATGCAGGTCACCATGGTTGAGTACAAAGAATCTGGAAACTCTACCCAGATACCTATGGCTGCCATTCTCTTGTCCCCACCCATGTACCATCTCCACTTCCTATTCCTAGAAGGTTACAGTGTGGTCTTTCCACCTTCCTCTGCCGTTGCTCACTTTTTATCAGGCTGCAAAAGCAATTGCACCATCCTCGTCGGACTCCCCTGCTAAGCTACCACCTCCAAAGAAGCCTTTGGTCGATGGCAAGAAACACTCCAAACGAACGCCACTCTTCTACGGTTTCCAGATTATGATGGAAAACATCCACTCCAAAACATATTCTCTTCTCATTGATACCTACATTAAGGATACTACACAGCGCGAATATCTATTCAATCCCGTGGACACTATTCCTTGTGTCAAGCACAAAACTGAATGTGCGCGCCGATGGATTTTTGACCAACATTTGACCTTTGCTGAGCGCCTGATTGCTTTTGCTGCAGTCAAGGGTATCTTTTTCTTCGGCTCCTTCACTTCAATCTTCTGGTCGAAAAAGTGTGGCTTAATGCCTGGCCTCATGTTCTCCAATGAGCTCATTAGTTGTGACCAGGGAATGCACACCGACTTCGCATGCCTACTGTTCAGCCATCTCAAGTGACGCCCCCATCCTCACGTGGTCCAGCGGATCATTACAGAAGCTGTCAAGATTGAGCAGGAGTTCCTGACTGGTAAGGCTCCCCCAACTACTGTTTGCTAGATACTGAGTTTTGTCTCCAGATACTTTCTTCCGAACCTGCAAACCTATACCATACCAGCGGTACCTCCCCCTCACTTCCTCTTTGCCTAATGTGAGTACCCTCCCTTGTCATCCAACTCGACAGTCAAACTCATCTACGTCATAGTCTGTGCACAGAGCCAACTCCACTCCTCTGTCATGTTCCTCGTCCTTGTGCTGTTGCGGAGACTTGAGGTGTGTTTTTCACGCTCAAGGGTCCTCATGACACCGCCTCACTCCCAATGACCACACAGATCAACCCCATCCCCCCATCACCTTCTCCACCCATGTCATTGTAGACCCAAGGTATGTTTTTGACTACTCAGGGATCCTCAGGTCATCGTCTGTTCATTTCCACCCTAACAAACTTTTATTTCCAGTGGGCCATAGCGATCTTTTGATGTCGCATCACTAAAGTTTGGAGAACCAGGTAATTCGTTGGTGATCGGGAAGAAAGTGGCGGTTCAGACGGCTTCCTTCATTACCTATGTGTCATTCTTATTATGTCCAGGTAGTTTAAGTTTCATCAAAAGGGATATTTGACTCATTCTGTTCGTCTCACAGGTCCGCTGGTGGAGAGAAACGTGCAGATTACCATCTGGTGTCAAGCCGGTTGCCCGGAACCACCGCCATAACACGTCAATCACAACGATGCGACTGTACCCTGCATCTATGCTCAGGGATATGATCCATACATGGACTCAGGTGTGTGCAAATTTTCAACTGACATATGTAAACACGTACTAATCACTTGTAACTAATAGATTTTCGCATCAAATCGTACCGCTTAACGGATCCTATCAAGGGCGCATCAATAACTGAGAGGATAACACCTCATAGAACCTCTGTCTGCGCAAAGCCCTGCGGTATGTCGTCATATTGCCTGAATTGCCATCCGCCTCATGTTTCCTAGACCTGATTTCCCCATTTGTTATGTTACTCCCCACTTAAATACTGGGCCCTGGTGGTAAGTCGCTTCTGTACAAGCCCTCTTCTGCTCTTAGACTTTGCTCTCTATAAGATTTGCACGATGTCCTCCATCTCTGCTCGCTCTGGTCGTGCTGTCAATGCACTTGCAGACCTCTCAGATGACGAACCTATTGCCGCCCAACTCTTGCCGCCAGCTGGTAAAGAGGCAGACAGAGATGAGGTAAATAATGTTGTTGACCAACAAACCTATGGAACTGACTCTACACTATTTTATGAAACAGGCATTGAAGCAGGCACAGCTCGAGCTTGACGCTGTAAAAGAGCAGAACCGTCTTTTACAGGAAAAAGTGCGCAGAGGCCAATCGACCGCGCAAGTCTACGAAGGCTTCTGTCCCTGATGCACTAAGTGCCTTCGATCCTGAGATCCAGGCCATTGCAAAGAAGTTTGGGGTTATGACCGAGATGTTTCCTCCAGCACAGGACGCTCTCAGCCGCCCAGTGACTCCTGGTGTGTCGAAAGCATCACCTGCTTCGTCAGAGATCATCGGTAAGGGCCGCTATGCATCACCTCTTGCGGAGGAAGCAGCGGTCCTTGCAGAGCTTGATTCAATGCTTCCGCCCCATATCCAAGAGATCCGAACATCACATCATTTCGCTGATCAAGTATGTATTTACCATCAATGTGATTCGTAACTAATGATGCAGCTCAGTTCGCAACCCATATCAGCATGGGCAGGTCTAGCGAACTCCACAAGCTTCGTCAAGTCGCCAAAGAGCTCTTTCAGTTACCTGGGGATCTCTTCACCTGTGAATCGGCTTCCCGTCGCCTTGAGATCCCGGAGATTCACGCGTTACTCGGAGTCAAGCAGGACACTCCAGGATCCACTGGCAAGTCAGTCTATCCTACGCTCCCACCACTCCTGTTCGCCGACTACAAAGTTAACTCCCGCACTCCGTTTTCCAACTGGGAGCTGCTGGCTTCGGTTTGTCGTCATCTGTTTTCATCTGAACGGTACCACGCTGACTCAACAATATCAATATCTGCAACAGATCCTTCGCGTTGTTTTTTGGGGGCAGACTGCACTCACACACAACGCCACCCGCCGACCCGGAGGGAAAGCCAATGGAACGATATGGGGTGCAACATCCTGTACACCAGGCTGTCTTGCGTGGGCCGCTGTTATGGTAAGTCTTGTCTTCCCTCTTTTGGACCATATCTGACT
>JBBPMO010001259.1:0-11224 GCA_038090315.1 Xanthoconium stramineum
ATATCACGTGATACCTGTTAACTAATGGTTAATAACTGCTGGTTAATAACCCCTCCAGGCCAGGTGTGCTTTTTAACAGGTTATTAACACCCCTCCGACTTTTCGCCCGTACGGTAGCACCGGTGCACCATCATTGGCCGCTTTCCTGTCACACGACGACTACACGCCCCCGATTCGACCCCGTCTGGAGATCCAAATCTTAATTCCGCCGACCATCTGGCGAGGTTCCTTGGGCGTTTGATAAATCCCCGGTTTTTTGGCTACTACTCTGCGCCAGAAGACCTAGAAGGGTAAAGGTTGGTGGCGTGTAATCGGAACTTGGAGGCGCCCAGGCCCAGGGCCACAAGGTCCATGCTGTATTGGACCATCAATGCCACCACTGCTGGAGTCATAGCTCCAACGTGAACTATACCTAGAAAGTTATGTATGAGGGCACATCATTGGTTGGTTCATTGTCACGCGACCACTGCGACCGCCGAGTCGACTGACTCGGAGTCTGAACCTTGTTGAGATCTATAGGGACACCATATCGATCCGATCCGGTCGGCGGTGCCAGCAAGCGGTTTCTGGCTACTCTACCCTGGGAGACTTGAAATGGTAGAGGCTTGCGGTTGGGGCACGAAGAGCGGCGCAGGCAGGCACGATAAGTGTGTGAGCGTCGCTGAACAGCGCCTGGACAACGTGTTCGCTTGCACATTGTAACTACTAATACTATATGGAGCTGCGATTTAATACACTTGGAACGATTGTATCTGCTGCTTTCTCCTCGGAAATTGCGTGGGGTAAGTTGAAGAGAAATTTTACCCCCTTTTGACCCCCTTGCATCGTTACTTTGGGTTGCCACATCATTGGACGATACCTTGTCACACGACCACTGTGATTGGGTCGACCAAGCCTAAGGATCGGATTGTTGGCACAGCCAACAATCAGGGTCTCTGGTCTCCTGATAAATTCCCGAGTTCTAGCTACCCCACGCCAAGAGACCTGAAACAGTAAAGGCTTGCGGTCAGTCAACACAAGGAGTGGCGTTGACATGGTTGCGCACCTGAACTGTGATGTGAAAGTGCAACGAGGCGTTGTGCTACGTTTCCTCCTTGGAAACTGTCTCTGCGATAAGGATAACATCGTCAATGGTTATTGGAAGATCACGCGTCGTCTAGAACTCCACAATCCACCTGATCCGGTCGTGAGATCCTGAGAAACTGCCAGCAGGCCGACCGTCGAACCGAGGATGATGCTTAGAATTTTTCGACCAGGACAAGAGGGAGGACAGTTGTACACGAAAATGTAGTAGTACCCTTCCTCCAAGAGTCCCCCCTAACATCGCCAGTGCTCCGATGTAACAAGACGTCAATCCAGATTGATCCCCGTCACATGGTGAGAGATTGGAGACTCGCCCTACAGGCCAGGCACGCTCAGCCAAACGTCTCGCCTGGAGCGAGCTGACGAACGGGTATACCCAGCCCATCATAGTTTGTGCGGAACACCTGTGAAATCACGATAGGCATTACATGTCAGTATGCCATGGCGTTTCTCCCAGAAGTACATAAAAGTACCCACTTGGTTACCCCACCATTTATCGATGGTGTTGAGACCGATCTGGGGGAGTACGAAACCCCGATGTCGGGCCCAATTGGTCAGAAGGAGCTAGTTGCAAATTGACTTGCTATGCTTACCGTATCACCTCGAGGGTAATGAAGACTATCAAAGCGGGCGCGTGTAGGGAATTAGTCGTGCCGATTTGTGAAACGTCCCTACAACGTACGTGAAGAAGATTGTAATGGCCGACAATGCCAGACCAGAATCGAGTGCAGCGGAGAGTACATCTTACACACCGTGAGCAAACCGAGAGAGGAAGGAGAATGATGACGGATCGCCTACAGTTGTACTTTGTCCACCAGAGAAAATATCGCCTGTGATGGACCATTAGGAAAACATGGTGATAGAACGTCAACATGTTGCAAACCTTCGAATGACAAACTGAAACACGAATGCAACACATCTTGTTCGGAACGTCAGACCTGTGTAAGATGCGAATGAGAATCACAAAGGACATACGCCCAAGGCACAAAGTTCAATGCCGTCGCTCGCGGAATCCGAGACGCTCCGTTAAAGATAACGGGACTGAGAGTTTCAATGAGACAGTGTTTGTTGGGTGGGGAATACTCTCACAAACTGTCACGGCGTCAGCCTCTTTAGAATTTTAAGGAGAGGTCGACACCTACTTGATGTACCGCAAGAAGCTGTTCGGCCACTTCTTCATCAATAACCAAGGAATGACTGGTGCAATGGTCCCAATGGCGAAGAAATACAGGAGCGCTGCAATATGATCAGTTTTCGTTGAGATAAGTGAGGAGAAAACGCTTCACGGCTAATCTCGATGATCAGCATAGACCGATGGGCATTGAATTGATTGTAGCACATACTAGTATATCTGACCTGGCGAGAACTGGAGCTTTGGTCCGATTACGCCTAAATGCCATCATCTAGTGAAGAATGATCTGCCACCGCTCGGCGCACGTACCCCATACGATAGATGCTGCTGCAAACACTTGAGTATTCGGGCAAATAAACCTGCAGAAACTTAACACGACTGTTGACATTGATAATGGACCATTATTTTACCCATCTTTCTGCGCACTAGAGCAAATGTGTCTGCCAGGACGCATCAGTCCATGTCTCGCCAGAAGGAATGGGACTCACGGAATGTGATCAAACATCCACGATTGCACGAGAAGCTGAGTAGTGCCAGTGAAGGCAGTACATACGATCTGTCGTGATTTAAGCGCATCGGCGGACAATGCAACATCATGCGAACCAACCTGACTCCAAAACATGGTGCGCGGGGGAATCTTCATGTAATGGCCAAGTTTGAGGTCCGCTGTAAAGGTCAGAGCTTGTTGCATCGTCTGAAGCCAACTCAGTGCATCGTCCAAAGGGCAATACTACTCACTTACTACATATCCGAACATTTTGAAGAGCATCGTGGGGATGAGACGGCCGGGTAACAAATAACTTGACCCAGTTCAGTAAAAGGACCGGGAAACGAACAATCAAGCTCATACCCGATGATGAGCTCCGAAATAACACTAGAACAGAGGTGAGAATGATCCAACTAGATGGGAAGAAAACTTACTTGAGCCCGACTTGCTGATTCGTGATGGCTTGAATCATACCGGATGGAATAACAAAGGTATATGCTTTGCAAATTTACAAGCGTCAATAACCGACGCCCACAACAAGCAAGAATATGGACTTACATATAAACAGAGCAAGTACGAGCGCCCAGACTGGCATATGTGTCTGCCACAGTTCAATGCTAAGAACTCCTAGGGTGAATGTGATAGCAAATAACACTAGGTACCACCACTCTGGAACTATCCAGGACGTGAGAGAAGGCTCGTGAACATAGAAGGAATAGTAAGGTGTTGGGTAATGATGATATTACCTTGCGGGTATAAATTCATGAGGCGAGCGTGGACATCGGGTTCGTCTTTCAAGGGTCGCCGGATTTGCTGGATAATCTGCTTCCGAAAGTACAGTAAAGCATGGACGAGGACAGCTAAGGTAGAAGTGTCACATGCCAGTTCGCTTCCAAAATGAATAAAATTACCTGTGATCGTGGCAAACGACAACCTAGACACCGACACCAAACTTAGTCATGAAACAGAAGGTCATGGGTGTGGGCGCACCCATAGGATACGGCGAGACCGGTCCTGAAGACGCTCAGATGTGGAAACTTCAAGTGGAAATGACAGAAAGACATACGACATATATAACGGACTGTATGATTCGTATGCCTCCACGTCTAGTGTAAGATCTGGTGTCAGAATTCGGGTAACATTATAAGGTTGCATCGTATTATCAAAAACGTGTCGTGATAAGATACTGTTGGAAATCTCAACATGAGCTCACACTCCGAAGAGTTTGTGCTCACGGCATATACAATGACTTCCAAGTATTCGTGAACTGGCATAACCATGGTAAGTTGCGTGACGAAAACCAAGAAATTCACGAGATTCACGGACGTAGAGTATGGGCGTTAGGATCCCTGCAGGATAAGTCAACGTGAATGAGTAGCATTATTACAGCATCTTTGCGACCCACAAAAAAATGCCACAAATCCGACAATAATATTAGCTGCTGCCCACCCTTGCCACAGGTGTCAGCAAGGAATTCCAAACAAGTATCAGAGAACACACATGGAGTGGCCAGCGGCGATCCAGTATACCTAATTACTCAAGCCTCAATTTCCATCTGATCAGGCTGGTCTAACCAACACACGCACGCAATCTGACCCCAATCGAACGTGATAACTGACATCCCCTATGATATCCATTCATACTAACCCTAAACTGTAACACATTTGCGATCACTCACCATTCCATGGACGTAACTTGTCGCCATTAAATGATTAATGCCATGGGAAAGCAAAAGATGTACGAAAGATCATACCCAAACAATTGTGCAATCACTTCCGGGCGCGTTTGAGTTCCGTGCGACAACCCGAAAACGACATGGACTTACCTGCATTTCTAGGCCATATCCAAGTGACCCACGAGAAGAAAGACAGTCCCTGAACTGTTTCGAAAGGGTCATCATGGGCAACCTAATCTCCAAGGAAACAACGTACACAGGTACCCAGGGAAAAAATCTGCGCCACCAACTCAGTCCCATCTCCAAGTCAACCACGCAAAGAATAGACTTACACCATAGAAACGACCCAATAGACGCGAATAGAAAGAAACGTTCTCGACTCATACCACCCAACAAACCACTCCCCATGTACTGTTGTGAATGCAGGGTATTGAACAACGCACACTGTACAAGCGTGCTCGGCCATATCATATTCGACGGGGATACGAGAAATCGCCTGGAGATCCCACCCGCCGAAAAGCCGATCAGTTGCGTGGACATGACTAAAAACCATTGGTCTACACAAACAAGCATCAGTCAAGGTTGTTTTCAGAGACAAAGACGTGCGGACAGCTGAAACTGTAGTGTTGGTTATAATACACCCTTTGTACAGCGATTATTTCAATCTGAATTTCGATCAACTAAAGCAAGGACCTTCTTATATGAAACATTGTCACTCACTGCGTAAGCAGGCAATGCTCCAGCAGAAGCCATGATCTGCGAGAACGCGGATTAAAGATAGAGAAAACAGTTCATGACAGGATACCAACCGTTACAAGTACATGTTCTTTTATAGAGAATGGACCTGGATTCAATGATGTACCGAATAACTTTTTCTGAGGAGCGTATGACGCCCAAAGCGTCCCAAGAGGAAACGAAATCAACTGTGCGGTAGTAGTTCCAATAAGCACATTAGGATATCGGAAATGCAGAAATTGGTTGACACCAGCAATGACAACTGCTAGCATCAAGCCGAGTACCCAAGTTCGTAGCGTGATCACTGGTATCAACGGGTCATCAGTGTTAGCTACTGCAGAACGGACTTCTGGGTATGGTGAATCGTCATCGAACTCGACACTTTGGCTTGGATCGAGGTTGGGATCATCGAAATCTGAAACGGGTTCCTGTAGATGGTATTCAAGGTCACTACCAAGGGAATGCGTGCAGAGCACGCACTACAATTTCACAGGTTGAGCGATAACGATGTTCCGTTTTTAGTGACTCTATGCTCGGAGACTCTTACTACAGGACCCACCTAAGTCGAGTGTACTGTGAACATGGTAACTCGAGTTCGAGTCCTTATCCGTCACGTGGCTTTCAGCAAAAACTCCGTTGAACGGTGCTTCGAAAAACTGTCGATCCTGCGACTCATAGTCAGAGGAATGTCCGAAGGAGGACATTGAGGTGGTTGAAAGGAAGTAAACCGAGGAAATTGGTCGCTAGCGAAAAACTCAGGGCCTAGGGGTAGGTGGCGGCGACCCTTTGACGCGATCCTGCTCGTTTCGTAATTCGAGCTGGCCGAGCAAGGAACTGCCCACGACCTGCCGGACTCTTCCCTCGCTGGTCCTCTTATTCTGGTCTCATCCACTTTACCATCATCCGCACCGGTCCCAGCACCACCCACCCATCTCGACCCCGATGGCATTCCTGGTGTCACCGTCTTTCGCGTATCGACCAGAGATCGCGCCTTTGTCGACAAGGTGCACTACAAGGAACGGAAGATTCGTCTTGGGGATTGACTGCATCGCAGTCATCCCAACGATCCAAGCTGTCCGATTGTGGGCCATGGGCCATGTTCAAGTGTTGGATCTCGGACGAGGCGTGCGTGCCTTATTTACTCCTCTTTTTCGTTACTTGACTTTTTTTTTTCGCGCACGTTTTTCGTTCGCCCGTTCGCACACGTGTACGGGGAGGCTAACATGTAGAATAGGGCGAAAAGAAGACTCTTCAAGCTTCACTGACCACCCTATCGAAGGCATCCTCAAAAAATGGCCGTCCGATCCACCGCGCATCACATCCACGGACGTCCCCGCCAATACCGTACGTCTGCCACTCTCGGTACAGCGAGCGCGAGCACGTATTTGAACTGAGCGAGCTGCATCCCCGCTGGCCAGCTAGGTACGTCATGAGCCTTATCTCGCAGGGTGATAGACCGGTCTCGTCCCGCAGTGCCTGTCAGACAGATGTGTTCCTTTCCGTGTGCGACAGCATACCATTACTATTCCTTTGTTCCCCACACTCTTGTTCAATCATCGTGGTAGGTTTCATATATCTGTCTACGATGGATTTCCCCGACAACATGAACATGTACGCCCTGTCACCTCGTATTTCCGAAACTTGTATCACATAAGTCTTATGAAATCGTTCCTTCGAAGTTCGAAAATGTGTCTATCAAAAACATTGAGACCGACGACATGGTACTGAGAGGATCAACCACGTGCTCATCCGTCTCGAAAGTCTCCACCTTGTGGGTAGCCTGTAGAGACAGGTCATCTAAGAGAACACGGCAACCGACGCTCTTCCCTGTTCCCGCGAGTATGTACGTCTACAAGCTCTACCCACGTTTTCAGTGCCTGTTTGCACCGTTTTGCCATCCATGTTTCATGGATACGGCGCATTTATCCCACCTCAGTGTATGACGAGTCGGAAAATGGCGTCTTATTTCACACAGTACCACATCAGGGCGAGGGATACTGTGGATGTCATACTGAGGCACACATCGCGGGACGATGATGCCACCCTGCTGGCCAGCATGTACGTCATATCTTGATGGGGCGTTCGACCCAATATCCATGCTCGGTGCGCAGTCCCCTCCTGCGGAGCGCCGTTGGCGTTAGATTGTGAGGAAGCTGTAGGGCTCAGTGGGCAGATGGCGCTGATGCAAGTGAAGAACCGCCGTTTGTTGTTTCTGAGTCCCTTCCCCGGTATATGACCACGTTTTACAGTTGCTAGTGCCTGCCTGAGGATTTCTTTTACGCGCGGCCTGAACAATGATGCAGACGTAAGGGATTTCACCTGCATTATGAGACCGATAGGTTCGAAGATCGCCAGTTCAAACTGTTTAGTTGCAAAGACATAGATAGAATATGTATGTAGATCGTCATCCGTAATCCTATATAGTTACAACACATCCAACGTGCGTACATTGTTGAGAACGTCAGTCAGCGAGACGTTCTCGCAAAACTGTACAGTAATCAAGGCATCAGCCGCAACGCGCTGGTAACCCACAATACGTCGATCCTCCACTTTTGGCGCGAGTAAGAGGGCACCGAATGGCTGTCTAAGACGCACAGCGAGCCGTCGTGCTCCTGTCTCTCTGTCTACTGGAGCCACGTGTGCGGGAACGGCGTGCGATGAGGATTCGGGTCCAGAGAACAAAGAGGCATCACCGTCTTCATCATCGGTTTCCCCCTCGTCCTCGTCTTCACCGTTGCCTTCATTGTCCGAGATCTCGTCATCATCTGAGTATGGCGAAGGAAGTGGCATCTCATGGTCCTCCACATCTTCGTGGTCCAGAAGAGCATCCAACCATGGGTGGACAAGATACAGAGACGTCCACCGAAAAAGGTTATCCCCTGTTCTAATTTCCAGCATTCCGAAGGGAGCAGTATTCACGCGGTAACCGCGTCGACGTGCCGTAAACGCGGGAAGTCGGAAAGCAATGCACGGGAGCGTCATCCGACTCTCTGCAAACCGAGGGGTGGGTAGGTCATGCAGGCGGTCGTATAGCCTGAGGGCTAGATCAAGATTAAAGGAAGGAGCCTCCAATGCAGTGATGAGATGCTCCATCTCGGTATCCGGAATGGGCGTTGGAATGTGGGACGTAGCCGGTCCGTTGTATACCGTGACACGGGAGGGCAGGCAACTGTTGAATTCACTGGACTCCCCGGTCCATGCGAGAATGTCCACATCTCCAGATCGGGTAAGGACATTCGCCAAAAGACGGCCTAGTGATATCTCTCCTTCTCCGTAATTTGCTATTAAGCTAGCGGCTTCGAAAATGCCAATCAAAGAATATGCGGCATCTTCCACCTTTGTTGTCGTCCGTGTCGAGGCAAGGCGTAATTTTTCCCGGATGTTGGATAGGCCTGGACGAAGTGCCTTCAGTCGCTCTGCAGAAATCCCTGTTGCTCGTTCCATCTCTGATATTACTTCTGAACACTCTTTATGATTCGATAATGGCAGATTGCGGTAAAGAGTCCAATCCTCCGTGTAGAAATGGATCTTCTTGGCTGCAATGTACTCCTGGAGCGTCCAGCCACGCGTGTTCCAAACGCTTCCCGCCAGGGCACCGGCCAGTGACGAAGAGCTGACACCGCGAAGGAAGACGATCATCAAGGCTGCACCTTGGTACCACTTGAACATGGCAACCAGGGATTCTTGGAGCACGGGCTTATCTGATTGGTTGATACAGACCGTATCACTCCAAGCCCATTGGAAGCCTGCTTGCTGAGCAATCTTGCAGTAGGTTTGTAGCTTGTTGCGAGTCGGAGAGTCGCCCAAGTCATACACCGCAATCTGTACCACGTCCTGGAACACGTCCCGGAACAGCGGTTCATTTTCCTCCCATTTGTGCGATAACACAACGTATTGGAAATACTGTCGTACCACACACCTGAGCCGAGACAAGCTGATGTGGGTCGTCATCGATGATATAAGCTCCTTGCAGATTGGTGAGGATTCAAACATGGTTATCCGTTCGTCTCTACCGTGGATAGTGCCAGTGGACGTGTCAATGAGCTCGAGCGGCGAGTTTCGTGTGGTTTCTTTGACGACTTGGTGAATCCTTTCTCGCACCATCAGAGGGGTTTTGTACTGTTTATGACGTTCTATTGAATGGTGTCAATATATTATCGTCTTCATCATAACTACGAGAACAAACTGACGACGGATGTCTGGGTCAGGCGACTGCTCCATCTTGGACAGCATCTCCTGGAATGCACTAATCGCATTGTCATAGTCTCCGGCTTGGTGCAACGCAGCATGTTTCCTCTCATGACCCCATGGCGACAACGGATCAAGCTCGATCACCTAATGACGATGCGTCAATGGGATTGACCTGCCTGTAACAAAATGGTGCACCTGGTTGGCATCATCTAGAGCCTGTTCCCATGATCCAACCGTCGTGTACATCTTGCTTCGTTTCACGAGAATGCCTTGTGGGGAACGAGGCTTGAGGGACAATGCAGTTGTGTAGAGGGAGATGGCCTCGTCGCATCGCTGGGAAGCTGCTGCTGTATCTCCCAGATCCTCTAGCTTGTCGGCAGCACGCTGCCTAAAGTCTGACAAAACCATTACATGAGCAACATCGTTGAAAGGTGCACTGCCACTTACCAAGAACCCACTCAAGGCCAATCTTTTCTCCCAGCTCGCTCGTCATCTGGTGGAAACACTCGACCGCGTCTGCTATGCGACCAGTGACCTCGAGACGTTCGAGGATGACCTGATATATTGCCACCTTGGGGAGCACAAACTGTAAACAAAACGGAGCATCGATCCTGCGAAGGGTACAATAACGCAAGGAGATACTCACGCTGACGGCAAGATCCAGGGCATTTTTCCATGTGCCATTTATCAGTTCTGCTTTTGCCCACTCCCTCAAAAGTGGTGCGGGGGGCGTGGTTGAGACTGCATCAACGTTGCGATTGGGAGTCGAGAGACGTCGTTGCATAAAATCTGGGAGAAAAGGTTGGATACCGGCTGAAAAACGGGTAGAAAAACGAATTCACCATAGAACCACTCTGTCATGGGCCCACTCGTATATACCTCTTCTCCCAATTCGCCCATCATCTCTTGAAAACACTCCGTCGCATCCGTGATACGGGCAGTCGCTTCCAGTCGTTCGCATATGGCGCGATAGACGATATATCTCGAAGGGATGAACTCCAGGAGAGTCAGGCCACGAGTGAAAGACGGCAATAGGAAATGCTCACATCGACAGCACTGACCAGGGCATCTCTCCAGGAACGACTCGTCAATGTTGCCTTTGCCCATTCCCTCAAAAGCGACGTGGGATCAGGGCAACGTGTTGCTGCATTGGTGCCTAGTGTTGTCGTCAAGAGGTCATGGTCGTCACTTGCGGGGGTAGAGAGATAACGTTGGGTGAAACCTGACACAAAGGGCTAATGAGCGGTCACGAATAGACAAAACGTGAGCTCACCCGAGATCCACTCGATGACTGTTCCACTTGTATACACCTCCACTTCATAAGTATTGACCAGCTCGAGAAATAATTTGCCTGCATCCGTTCGGCGACCCGCTGAGTAGAGGGCTTCAGACAGACGCTGTCGAACCAAGGTCTCCAGATTATCGAATTTCCATCCTAATACCTACCGGGAGGAGTAAGCGCCATGTCACGATACGCTCGTCAGGAAAATTACCAGCGCGACCACAAAGAGGGATTGACTCGGGAAGGGACGCAGCTGGGCTCGTGCAAGCTCGAATGACTTTATCGCACCCTCATAGTCGCTGCTCTCCATGAGCGAGTTTCCGAGGAGAAGATACATATGTGCCTGTTAAAAACGTAGGCAGTGCTATTCAACATGTAGTAACACAATATGCACGCACCTGGACCACATAACAAATCGAGTTGTGGCTGACAGTAGCGATAAGGTCGTCCAACCGTGCGATCGCATCGAGGGGCTCTCCCGCCAGAAACACGACAATGGCCTAAGGGACGTGAGCAGAATAAGGAAGCCCAGTACAAAAACGCAGACCTTGATAAGGAGGAGGAAAGTAACGTGAGAAGAATGGAAACGTTCAAATGCGATGTCGCAGGCCCTATATCCCTTGTCCCTTTCGCCGTTTC
>JBBPMO010001260.1:0-11223 GCA_038090315.1 Xanthoconium stramineum
ACCTTCTCTGACTCTTACAACTTTCTGCTATATCCCCACTATCCTCACCGTCGAGGAAAGTGTTCAGATCATCCGTGTACCGTTTGCATCCGTCCGCATCCGCATCCGCCGCATTCTAGAGTCATCCAGACTCTTCTACGAACCTTTCTGAAGGGCCTTCATTGCCTAAGCATTCTCCTCCTCTCTATCCTCTCTTCTTGAATCCTTAGGGTCGAACATTTCATACCCTTCTAACCTCTTGCTACTGACCACCTTGGATCCCCCTATCCCCCAGGACTCAGGAGCTACTTTACAGCGCTCTCTGTGCAACACAAAGTCTGGCCACAGAGAAAGGGTTGAGAGGCACAAAGTCAACTCAAGGAAGGGAGAATCTGGAGAACAAGGTCAGCACAAGGTCATGGTCTTGAGGGTGGGCAGGTGAGGCTTGAGGGTGGGCAGTGGCATGGGTGGGCAGTATTGGTGACATCTGGAACAAGTCTTGAGGGCAGGCAGGCAAGGCTTGAGGGTGGGCAGTGGCAAGAGTGGGCGACACGAGACTTGGTGACATCTGGAATAAGTCTAGAAGTTAGCATGGTGAGTGGACCAGCACAGTGAGGACATGCACATACCTGTTGGGTGTTCAACTCTGGGAAGGTCGGTTGATGAGAACAGTGTCCTTGCAGCCAGTATTGTTGGTGGAACAAGAGCTGACATAAATTGTTGGTTGTTGTTTGTTTCAACTCAGAACTTCCCACATTGCCATGCTAACTTCCAGACTTGTCCCAAATGTCACCAAGCCTCATGCTGCCCACCCTTGCCACTGCCCACCCTCAAGCTCAAGCCTCACCTGCCTGCCCTCAAGGTGACTGTGACTCCCTTATGCTGACCTTGTTGTTTGTTTCAACTCAGATCTTCCACATCACCACACTAACTTCTAGATTTGTTCCAGATGTCACCAAGCCTTGCACCACCCCCCTTGCCACTGCCCGCCTTCAAGCCTCACCTGCCTGCCCTCAAGACCATGACGCACTGACCTTGTTCCCTGGAATCCCCCTCCCTTGAGTTGGCTTTGGGCCTCTCATCCCTTTCTCTGTGGCCAGACTTTGTGTCCATTGGGTCATCCTGTTGCCACTTCATATCAAGCAACATTGGGGTTGAAGACCCATTGAAGTGTCTCCTCCCTCTTCTTTTTCTTTCATGCACTCCCTCCTCCGTCAGATTGCCTCACTCATGTCCTCCCCTTGCCCCATCGATTTATCTCTGAGCATACTCATCATGGCCACAGCTGTGTCCAGATATGTACACCCCTCAAACATGTGCTGATGAAAGTGAGTCTTATCAGGCAGTCTTTGCAGTGCTAAGCTCACTTGGCACCACAAGCCCCCTTCAACTACCTCAATGCCAAATCCCTCACTTGCCACAGCAACGGTTCAATGGTTTTCACCTCGCCAAACATGTCCTTTGTCCCTGAGCCCCACAATGGGGACAAGGAATTGTGTGCTCAAGTGGATGGACGCTTCAGACCCATTGACTGTTTCCAGTGGCCCCAACTATATTGTAAGGAATACAAACATGCTGTCTGCATATGCCAAAGTGACTGTCACCCTTCTCCTGACCCCCTCTCCTGGGCATGATATTGCCCTTCCTTCAAAGATTTTGAGCCCCTCCCCCATGCTGCCTTCCTTGTTGGCCAACTGAAGCAGGACAAAGCTGCAGGGATTGCTTCATTGTGGAAGATTGCTGGCACACATTACAACAAGTGGAGAAAAACATACAGGGACAAGAAGGACTCCATCAGTTGACTTCTCAAGGGTCTCAACCACAACCTCATGATCATCCTCAACCATCCTCTGACTTTCCATGACATTGTCATGTTCATGGCGGAAGCCCAACAATATTTCTTGGATGTCATGGCCTTTCTCGATTATGTCTTTGACATACTCCCTCACATCACCCACCCACCCTTCATTCCTCTCCCTGTCCGCTCTCAATGGATGGGTTGTTTTACTGCAGACACCAAAGTCTGTGATGAGTTATTCCATGTGGGTGTGCCGGTATGGCTGGTCCGGCACAACTTCACCATCACACTGCAAACTATCATTGAGAAACCAGTGAGACATTTCCCAATGGGATTATTTGCAGCATGTATTCCGAAGGCAGCAAGCCTGCCTGTCCTTTCGATTGTCTTTACCATGGACCTGGTGGTTTACACCATCATCTCCATACTTGGCACCATTACACAGCTACAGTTCAACCCAGCATCCCTGTGCCTCAAACTTCCTCCTTTCAAACACAAGTTTCTAGTCAAGTGGGCAAAATACCTACTCAAGTGCAAGCAAGGAAAGCTGCACAAAAGGAGCATGCGAAACCCAACCCAAGTAAGTGGTCCCTGATATCATTCATCATGTGAGGACTAACTTACCGTGGAGGAGGTAACGCTAGTGGATGAGACAAGTGGGAAGAGGTACATGTGCCTGAGATGCCAGCACCTCTCCCCATTTGGGAGAACGCCATGAAGCATGTGGACAAAGACCTGTCTAGGGTGAAGAAGCCCATGATCAACTGAGGTTATCGCATTCCAGAACTGGCTTTACTTGTCTCAGGCCAGTCCTCCGAGTGCTGCCAGCTTTTCATGACAAACTGGTTGGCAATTTGCCCAGTCTGGATCAGTCAGCTTGACCATGATCCCCCTGCACAATTCCCTATCCCTCAGCTGTGGAGGGAGATTCTGCACAAAGTGCCATCCAAGGAAGAGCTTGAGGATGCACCCAGAAGCAGCATGGGCAACAAAACCACAATGGGTTGCAAGTTGGCTGCACTGGAGATCTTTGGTGACATCGCAGCGGCCATGGTACAAGGTTCTACTTATGCCCCAACCAAAACTGTGCAATGGTGCAATGAAGAGATTTCCATCACCTCCCTCACCAACCCTCCTTCCCACCTCACGAGAGTGATCTTGTGGGAGATCTACAAGATTGGTTGGTGGTACAAGCTGTGCACCCTCAACCAAGCCCTCAATCCTCGACTGTGGGCAGAATGTTACAGAATTCGTTGGCCTCCATGATATCCCCTACATTTTCCTTTCTCCCGACTCTCAACCGTATCTCTCTATTGACGAATACCTCGCCTCTCCAGACCAATACCGGAACCTTTCCAGATTCATCCCCAATGCTTCCTTGCCTTAGAATGGAACTCCATTCCCATTATAGATGCGCTTCTCTGTTTCACGCTTTTCGTCTCTGATCCGTTCTGCTCCTTCACCAGTCCTTCGGTCCGCTGGTTTCCATTTCACCTCATATGTTTTCCACTTTAAGTTCCGCAGCTGCTCTGCATCCGCTATGCAGCACTGGCTCCTTGTTCCATTTCTCCTTTCACCTATCTCTCTTACAGTCATTGGTCGATACCCTCTTGTATGATTTCTCCTTTTCCTTTTATGATATTCTCTTCTCGATTCTCTCTGGTCCGTGCACCTCTCTGTACAGTATATAAGACCCCCGCTCCTGTATCTTGCTCCTTAGCTAGTTCTACGCAATTCAGCCTAGTTTCTAGTCTTCCAAGGTTCGCCTTGAGACCCCTCTTGTCTGAAGCCTTCCTTTACACGGAATGGCTCTCTTAGGATGTTGCGACTCTTCGTGAGATCCTCCCTAGGATACTCTACTCGACGTGAACCATATCTGGCAGGAGATTACTCATAGCCACTCCCTGCACATCGAAGATTACTTGAAAGACACTCTCGATACGGATCCGACCAGAGATTACTTTCTAGACACTCCCAGTATACGACGTTAGGCTAGAACCAGGCCTTAACGTAACACAGAACACCATATGGAGCATGTCAGCTTCATGCATGCCATTTTCCCTGGCAGTTTGGGTCTGGTGCTGTGGTCTGAGGCTTTGTCATCCAAGCCTGGTGATCTTGGGCTGATGGACTCATTTCCTGACAATCTTTGTGTCCTCTGCAGCTTTTATTTGCTCCTGTCTATGTGGCTGGGCATCCACCTGTCGTTTATGTTCATTCCTACCTTTAGCAAACAATCCAAGCAAGTGGAGGCCTATGAGGTTATGTCCCAGGCTTGCAATTTCTATGTACAGATGTTCTTTGATCATTTCACTCATCCCCCTCTCCTTCCTCACCGTTTTCCCTTCAAGTATGCACAATAGCATCATGAACAACCCTCCTCATTTCCTGTTCCCCCCTGCGAGTATTCCATTTGTTTGCACTGTATGAATCGAATTATGTTTTTTGTGTGTATGCACTGTCTGGGTCACTGCTGTTGAGTTATCCATGCAATACTGCCATGCTTTCTCTCTTCCTCACATTGTCACCTTGTTCTAACTCTTCATCCACAGATTCTTGTTGGCACCTTTTGGTCATGTCACCCTAGGTACATCTTTCGACTTTAGCATGTTCTGATGCTCAACATCTCAATGTGTAGCCCCATACCTCAACCCTGGAAATGCCATCATCTTCACAACATGCTTCATTTGTGTCAGATCTCAACACCACTGGGCATGGGGTGAGTGGTCACACTTTCAATACCACATGCTCAACCCTGTCATCTTCCCACCATGCAGCATGTTCTGATGCCTCGATGTGTAGCCCCATACCTTGACCCTGGAAACACTGTTATCTTCACAACATGCTTCATTCATGTCAGATCTCAACACTACTGGGCATAGGGTGAGTGGTTGTACTTTCAATACCACATGCTCAACCCTGTCATCTTCACACTGTGCTTAACTCATTCCGCTTCACCTCCAGGAATACTAATGTATGGTAACTCCCTTATAGTTTGGGTAATCCTCTTACTGCTCATGTCCTCTGTGTTCAAGTGCCATAGTGGTTGTTCCCGTGTGTTCAATAACAGCAGGGGTTTAAGGCAACACCAAGCAATATACCCCACCTATGCAATGGCATATGAAGACCAAATCACCCAAGTGAACACAACCTTCTGCTTGACTGAGGGGCCCCCAAACAAGCAGATTAGACAGGGCAGAGATGATTTATGGGTACATGTTGAATTTCTGCACTGGCCATTGTGCTTACTTTGATTCCAGGGCACTGATTCACTGAATGTATCAGTAGTTCTGAGGGATGGTGCAACCAATGTGGTCAGCGAGGTGAGTTCACACTTGCTTCGAACATTCAAACACTTTTCTCACTTCTTCCAGGGTTAGTGTTTAAAAGTCCAGTCTAGTCCGGTTTTTTGTCTATTTTTGGAAAGACTGGACCTAGACCGGACCTAAAATGGAAGGGGAATGTCCAAAACTGGACTGGACCGATCAAAACTGGTCCTAAATGGTCTTTTTTCAGTCTTAGGACCGGTCTAAACCGGTCTTTTAAAGATCGGTCTTTATATGGGTGATGACATCATAATCAGGCTTAGGGGTGGCGAAGAGGGTTATAGTACCGACCCTTGGCTACATTTAGAGCGTTTGATCATGTGATTTGGCCCAGAACTGACGGAGATACCTACATTTCCGGGTGACATGTTGAATATTCTCTTGTCAAGCTGAATCTACATAAATAAATTCCAAAAAAATATGATAAAATAACCAAAAATAGTCCCAATATGGTAGTTGATATGTACATAATCGGTCCTAAAAAAGACCGGTTTAAACCGGTTTTTTTTGGTCTTTTTGATTTCTCCAAAATGAAAAGACCAAGACCAAGACTGCAAAAGACCAACAAATGGTCTTTTTTGGTCTTGGTCTTGTTTGGTCTTAGTCCAGTTCAGTTGCAGTCTTTTGCCAGTCCTAGGACTGGACTTTCAAATGCTATCCAGGGTACATCAAGTGAATGGTTGCATGCCATCCACCCAGACACGCATGATTCTCCACAGCCCATACCTGATCCCTGCCTTATGCAATCTATGTCCAATGACCCCTCCAACTCTATGCCCGTGCCACCTGTTCCCCCTTCCAAACCACCTGTGCAATCTACATCTGATGGCCCTGCCACCTCCATACCTGAGCAACATCTTCCACCCCACAACCAATGACTCCCTGCCAGGTTTCGAGACCTGCTGCTGGACCCTCCATTGCCTGCAGTCACTCAGCCCCCCTCCTCCTCTGGATCTGGATCCATATTGCCATGCGTGTTCCTACATGTGTTCAATTCATTTCATATGCAATTCAACCAGTTCAGCATTGCACATGCCTACTGCCATCATCCCTTGCATGATCCTGCGTGATTCCTCTCTGCTGAGGAATTGTCTCAAACCAACAAGTCCATCCACACCAGCACAGGAGAGGGAATGTATGTTGACTACCCTCTGCCATGGCCCTGGTCCAACATGACTATCTGGCAGCTCATGAGGTGGAAAGAGAGTGGGAGTGCTCATAAGTCCGATTCAGAAGTCACCCAACTAGTCCATGATTTTCTCTGAGCCCCAGACTTCAACATTGACAACCTGAGAAAGTTTGATGCTTCCAGAGAGACCAGGTGGATGGATGCTGCCCAGAAGGAGATCCCTCCTGAAGATCCTTTTGGAATTGATAGGTGGCAATGCATGACCATTGAAATCTCAGTGCCTACAAGGAAAAAGAATAATGAAGGCAGTGGAAGGATATTCCCTGTGGAGGAATTTTGTTACAGACTGATCACTGATGTCATGCACATGGTGTTTGCAGAGGTGTCATTGAAGATATTTCATCTTACCCCTTTCAAGAAGCTCTGGCAATCTCTGGTGACTGGTCGCGAGTAGTGTGTCTATGATAAAGTCTACACATCAGATGCATGGATTCAAGCCCAAGACAAGATAATGAAACAGAGAAGAGATGATGGTTGCAAGCTGGAAAGGGTTGTTGCTGTTACAATTTCTTTCCTCTCTCACATATTCTTTCTTGTCTCTGTAGTATGATACCCTTACTTCCGCTTTGCTCCTTCACATGAGGAGACCCACCACTACTTACTTGCCTTCCTGTTGTACTCCTCCACCTTTATCATTTCTCTCTAGTTTCTTATCTTATTAACAGGACTGTCTCTCTCCCTGATTATCTCTCTCACGATAATCACATTTCCCTAACATTCCACCAAGTTCTACGACCTTCTGCTTAGGTAATATGTAGTACTTAAATACCCACTCAGCCTGTATTCCCTTCTCCATTCTTGTTCTATGCAATCACAGCGTCAGTCTTATGAATCTGCAATCTGTCTGATTGTGACCTTGTTCCCTTGTCTCTTGTTCATAACCTTAGCCTTGCTTTGAGGACACAGTGTCTCTTCGTGAGTACCTCCCTCAGAGTAAGTATCATTGACCTCAATGTAAGTCTGTCGACTCGCATAACAGTTGCAGGGCTGATGTTCTGGTCCAATTTGACTCAACTCACACAGTTCGGTCATGCATCCATGTGGCCTATTTATCTTTTCTTCGGCAATCTCTCTAAATATGCTTGAGTTGACCCACAGTCAGGATGTTGTCATCCCATCACCTTCATCCCTTTGGTGCATGAAATGCACTCTCATTTTGTTTGGAAGGTCTTACCATAGCAATCAGCTCCCTGAATCAATCAAGAAGTTCATATCCTTGATCTCTGACAAGAAACACAACCACGACTTATTGGCTCATTGCAAGCGAGAATTCATTCAAGCAGTCTGGGCTATTCTACTTGACAGTGACTTTGTTGAAGCTTACAAGAATGGGATTGTTGTGGAATGCTTTGATGGCATTCTCAGGAGAGTATACCCGAGGATATTCACTTACTCCACTGACTATCCAGAAAAGTGAGTAATTGATTTGCATGCTTGTGGTTTCAATGCTGAACAGCAGTAAGGGTCCTTCCTCCTTCCATTCAGGACAAAGGCCACTGGCCATGTCCTTATTGCCTAGTTCCCAAATTGATATTCCATCACACAGGATTTGTCAGAGACTTTGCAGTGAGATTGTTTCAAGCCAGAACTTACTTTGTTGAGAAGGTAACAGCCACCCAATGGGCAGTCTATGTCCTTGGCAGGCCTTTGAAGGGTATCACCCTAGAAACAATACTCAAAAATGAATCCCTGGTTCCCACTCTGGTATGCATGCTCCCTGTCGACTGATGTTACTCAACTAGTGACCTTGTGATGCACCACAGAACACTTTTTGTGAGCGATTATCCTCCTTCGGCTTCAATCTATTCCCCCACCTGGTTGTGGATTTCCTCCATGAGTTTGAGCTTGGTGTCCTAAAGACTGTCCTGAACCACTTGCTCTGCATACTATACTATGCTGTTGATTCTCGCAAGATTGAGATTCTCAACGAACAGTGAGCTCAAGGTCCCTTTTACAAAACAGTTTCTGACATGTATTCTGTTATGTTCACACAGATCTCTTCTTTCAGTCTTGGCACGATCCACTGTTTTCCACTGGATGTTGCAGACATGAGTCAGCATCCAGCAAGGTTTTTTGAGCAGGTGCTCCAGGTACTATAATTGCTAGGTTGATTGCTGGTGGACTGACAGAGCTCGATGTCTTGTTGTTACGATTGACTATGTGGACGGTACCTCTTTTCTTCTCTGTCGCTCTTATCGTTGTATGCTTCCCTTAGGTCTTAGCCAATACCTGGAGGACTGGTATGTATTCACCCTTGGTCCCCAGCACTTTTCCCTCGCGCCCTTTCCTCAGGATGCCCCCACCCCTGTTCCCTTACTCCTCTTCCCTTCCTGAGTGGGGTGGGATTCATCTTTGACTGTCGTCATATTCATCGCCTTCATGATCCTTGCGGACAGTACTATCTCCACTAGGTGGTTCTCTTGTACTGCCTCGTATTCCTCATGACTCACTCTAGTTCTACGACATTCTATCATGTTCCATGATGACGCGTCTCGTAGTACTTATACCTCTCTGCTGCCATGTATTTTCCTTACGCTTATTCTATGCAATACAAGGTATCTTGTCGTGTCCAAGTCTTGCCTTGAACTTCTTAAATCCTTTAGTCTCATTTCACGATCCCAAAGTCTAGCCTAGTCTTCTCAATGGACGTTGCGTCTCTTCGTGAGCACCTTCCATTGAATAGACCATGTAGGCTGCTCCCTAGTCGACGGATATCTTCCGCGTAACAAAAGAATAAGCGTACTTTTAGTCCCTCCTATTCAGGAGTAGGACCAGTCCCTCATAGCCAACATATCCGGCTGAAGACCCAGAATCAGTCGGGACCCCGATGACATTAACCCAGACCCCAGCCCCAGCAACCCCCTAGACCGAGCTACCACCCCCTTGTCCTCTAGCTCTGCGTTACCTATGTACAGACCTACTGTGGTTCACCCAGCTACCCTAGTACCTCCAGCAACCAACCCAGTCACAGCAAACCCCATGTCCACCCAGAACTCCGGCACCATGACAGCAACCCCATCAGAAATTAAAACTGCTCTCCCTGCTCCGTTCTCAGGAAAAACCTCCGAAGCGTCAAGATGGCTAAAGGCCATGGACGCTTACTTCCTGATTAACCCCGGCGTTTACTCCTCAGATGAGCTTAAACTCACCCTCATCCTTAGCAAGATGGGAACAGGAAAGGGCATCGCCTTTTCAAGAAGTGGATGACAAATTAAAAAGCACCACACTCAAACCCAAGGACAAGACCCTCGCAAAATTTGTCGAAGACTACAACAAGAATTTCAACCCTCTTGATGCCAAAGTGTGGGCAAGATGAGACTTAGCCAAACTCATCCAAAGACCAGGAAAGGATGAAGACGGGACCCCCAACAATGGATTTCAGGAGTGTATCAACGACTTCGAGAACCTTGCCACGAAGGTGCAATTCGAAGACAAACTCACCGCTGTCACCCAGTTCTCCATGGGGCTCGACCGACAAATTTCCACCATGATCTTGTCCATGCAAGACCCACCCAACTCTCTCGAAGGATGGATTGTGAAAGCAAAAACCTTCCACAACCAGAAACTACGCATTGATGAGATCAGAAGAGGAGCCTGACCCTCCAACTTCAGAACCCCAAACTGCTCCTCAACTCGAACTCCTCCTGACCCAAACACCATGGAAATCGACACCATCCGACTCAAGAAACTTTCCCCCCAGGAACGCACAAAATGCATGAGGGAAGGAAGGTGCTTCAGATGCAGGAAGACTGGCCATGACGCCAGGAACTGCAGAACCAAGACGAATCCCACTCCAAGCCCTTCCCGACCTTCCCAACAGGTCCTTCATACGGAAGAAACCCCAGTCACACCCCCTGTCACTAAACCCAAATCCTCCCCTTTCACCGAGTATGCACGTTCCCTTGGGAAAACCAAGGAAGAACTTCTCCAAACCCTGAAACTCTGTTACGAAGACCAAGACGAAGAAGTCAAAGCAGCTGAAACCTTCGAAGAGTTACAGGATTTTTGAGAAGGGGAGATGTTTTGATGTCATCTTCCCAAGTGGACCATGTATTTACTGCCCTCCTGAATGAAAGAACTTTGCGTATCCCCATGGAACTCTCGGTAAACAATCAAATCATCAAAACCACCGCCATCATCGACTGTGGTGCAACCGGAGGTTTCATAGACCCAGAACTAATAGCCCTGGCAAAATTCCCTCTTCGCAAACTAGACAGACAAGTCAAAGCATACAATGTGGATGGAACGACCAACTCTAAGGGCAACATTGTCTGGGAGTCCGATGTCGATCTCTTATTCCCCAAGCATTGGGAAACCGTCAAACTCATGATCCTGAACCTAGGATGAAAACAGATCATTCTAGGTATGCCTTGGCTCAAGAAATGGAATCCCATCATCGATTGGGTGGCCAAGCAAATCTCCATCCCCAGACCCATCAACAGGAGGGATGTTGCGCCTCTTCATGAGTGCCTCCCCTCCTGGACCGACTCCCTGGCCCCCCAAAGATATATCTTACAATGGTTGGGAATGGACGCCGACCTCAAGACTGCCCAACGCCTCAAAAAGAGGGAGGCCTGGCTTTCTGGAGAGACTGTAGGAAAGGTCACCATTTCAACTCAGATCGCCCAAGAAACCAAGATGACGGAAGCAGTCCTTCCTGAATGGTGCAAAGACTTCGAAGACATCTTTTCAGAAAAGTCCCACGAAAAACTTCCCCCCCATCGTCCATATGATCACATCATCGATCTGAAACCTAACTTCACCCCGAGAATTGCCAAGGTGTACCCCTTAAACCCCCTTGAAATGGAGACATGCAAGTCGTTCGTCGAAGAGCATTTAAAAACAGGCCATATAATTCCCTCCAAATCTCCTCAAGCATCCCCATTCTTCTTCGTCCTGAAGAAAGATGGTACCCTTCATCCTGCCAAGAT
>JBBPMO010001261.1:0-11222 GCA_038090315.1 Xanthoconium stramineum
GATTGCGACAATCGGATCATTCATTTAGCGGGAACAATGTGCGACATCTTTGCGTTCGTTCACGATGCCAAACCTTTGAAGGCAATCAAGGCGCACATCGACACCATCACTCTTCTGATCAAGCAGGTGACCGAGTGTGGATACTTCATCACCGAGTACGCCAAGCGAAAGAACTTCTGTCAGTCATCCATACCCTTTTAGCGACCACGACTCATTCCTCCCTAGGGATTTGGACAGCAAAATACCTTATTTCTGACATTGACACAACAATGACGAATTACGAGAGCAAACTCTGAGAACTCCAGACCGCATTCTTGGAGGGAGTTGCAGTACAGACAGAGATCACCATCATTCGGGTGATGAATGTTGTTCAACACACTGGTAGGTTCCAGGCTCTGAAACTTCAGTCAGATGTTCATGGTCCTGGAATACAGCGGAAGCAATTGTCCTTGATGATATGCTGTACGCGGGCGGTGCCAGGTTTGAGCTAGAGAAAGGATGTCTGCTAGGGACGCGCGAATCCTTGCTTGCTGAGATCTGTGACACCCTCAACAATCCCGAGGACAACGCACCACGTGTATGCTTTCTGACTGGTGTCGCTGGATCGGGCAAGTCTGCAGTTGCTCATTTGATCGCTTGACTATATGACGAGCAAGGGCGGCTGGGCTCGTCGTACTGCTTCTCCAGTGCCGACATCGGCAATCATAACCCCAAAAACCTATTCAGTACTATCACGTGCGGCTCCTCCAACCATGATCCCCAGTACAAGTCTGCGCTCTGGCGGATCGTGAAGGACAACCGAGAACTTCGGACATCGCAATCCCCCTTGGAGCAAGTCAAGAAGCTCATCATCGCACCCAGAAGGGACCTCGATGCCGTCGGACCCTTAGTGATTGTGATTGATGCACTCGACGAAAGTGGCAATCGGGCCAGTCACCGACTGCTTCTACGCGCTATCTCCGATAAGATTGCCAATGATTCCCTCCCAGCTAACCTTCGCTTCCTTATCACTGCTCGTCCAGAAGACGATATCCTCGCTGCACTTCCCCCTGGTCCTCATGTTGTCTGGAAACAAATGAGCGACATTCCCCAGGAGACTGTTGATGAAGATATCGGCAAGTTCGTCCATCACTCCCTTCACAAATATGCAGAACTCGAATCTTCTTGGCCGGACGGGGAGTGGTGTCGACTGCTTGTCCATCACTCTCAACAGCTCTTCCAGTGGGCATCCACTGCATGTAATTTCATCGAAGGGGAAGGAGCTATCGGACTCAACCCACGCAAACGGCTAAGCAAACTCTTGGAAGCCGCCAACGCTGGCAGTGGCCACTCGTTGGACGTATTGTACAAGACGGTTTTAAGCCAGCTATTTGTCTTAGATGATACTCGATCGGAGTTCCGAACGGTCATGGCTATTGTCCTTGCCCTCCATGAGCCGTTGTCTCTTACTTCCCTTTCTACACTCCTTGGGGGAGATGTTGATATTCGTGCGATAATCAAACCTATGGGATCATTGCTGGACGGAGTACTTGACGAAGAGAAGCCGATCCGACCCCTCCACACCTCTTTCCGTGACTTTCTGCTGGACGAAGCACGCAGTTCAGTCTTTCATGTTCAAATTCTACCCCAGCATTCTCTCCACCTCGGACGAGCACTGCTTGTGCGTATGCGTAGCAGTCTCAAGTTCAATATCTGTGACCTCAAAGACTCCCGGATCCGAAACACCGCCATCCCTGATCTGCCAACCCGAGTTAACAAGGCCATTCCACCCCATCTGTCATACTCATGTCAACACTGGATGTACCACCTACAACACACTGACTGTACCCCTGACTTGTTGAATGAGGTTACCCTCTTCTTCAAGACATTCTTCCCCTACTGGCTTGAAGCCATCAGCCTCCTCTCCCTCTCCTCTCCACTATCCCCCATCCTATCTGCCCTTGAGACCTGCACCATCCTGGAAAAGTGGGCCAAGGTAAGGTTACACCTGATAGGAAGTGCTGAGTGCTGATGAAAATGTCAACTAGGACCAAGAGATTGCCACTCTAGCATCAGAAGCCTCCAGATTCATTCAAGTGTTTGCCCCTGTCCTCAGAGAATCCACACCCCATCTCTATCTCTCAGCCATGCCCCAGACCCCATCCAGCTCTCCACTCTGTAAACTCTGGCTTGACCACCTGCAAAAGTATGCTTCTGCTGCTTCAGACCATCCAGCCAGTTGGCCTGCAGAAGTTCATGCCTTGCAAGGTCATACAGATGATGTCTACTCTGTTGCATATTCACCTGATGGGATCCATCTTGCCTCTGGCTCCTTTGACAGTACCATTAGGGTGTGGAATGCAACCACTGGCCAACTTGTGGTTGGTCCTTTTCAGGGGCACATGGATAAAGTCTCCTCTGTTGCCTACTCTCCTGATGGCAAACACATTGTCTCTGGCTCTTTAGACAAGACCATCAGAGTTTGGAGCTCAGTTACTGCTCAGTGTGTGTTAGGTCCATTTGAGGGCCACACTGATGATGTTTTGTCTGTGGCCTATTCTCCTAATGGCATCCATGTTGTCTCTGGCTCTGGTGACAAGACCATTAGAGTGTGGAATACAGCCACCAGTCAGTGTGTGGCTGGTCCTTTTGAGGGTCATACAGATAGTGTCCTCTCTGTTGCCTACTCTCCTGATGGAACCCATATTGTCTCTGGCTCTTTGGACAATACAGTTAGGATTTGGGATGGAAGCACTGGTCAATGTGTGGCAGGCCCTTTCAAGGGTCACAAAGATCCAGTGCAGTCTGTGGCCTATTTGTCCAATGGCACTCATATTGTCTCTGGCTCTAGGGACAGCACCATTAGGATTTGGGATATATCTGCTGGCCAGTGTGTGGTGGGCCCATTGCAAGGGCATACAGATCAGGTCTCCTCTGTTGCCTGTTCCCCTGATGGCAGACACATTGTCTCAGGCTCAAAAGATAACACCATCAGAGTCTGGGATGCAAGCACTGGTCAATGTGTGGCAGGTCCATTCCAGGGGCACACAAATGCTGTCAACTCTGTTGCCTACTCACCAGATGGCACCCACATCATCTCTGGCTCTTTTGACAAAACCATCAGGGTTTGGAAAGCAACCATTGTTCCATTTGTGGCAGATACACCTCAGGGACACAAAGATGCCATTCTTTCCATTGCCTATTCACTTGATGGATCCCATATTGTCTCTGGCTCTTGGGACAAAACCATTAGAGTTTGGAGTGCTGTCACTGGCCAGTGTGTGGCAGGTCCATTTGAGGGGCACACAGATGTTGTCTGGTCTGTTGCCTACTCTCCTGATGGTGCAAATGTCATCTCTGGTTCTCAGGACAAGACAATCAGGGTGTGGAATGTAGCCACTGGCCAATGTGTGGCAGGTCCTTTGCAGGGGCACACAGATGCAGTCTACTCTGTTGCCTATTCTCCCAATGGCAAATATATTGTGTCTGGCTCTCGAGATGACACCATCCAGGTCTGGGATGCAACCACTGGTCAATCTGTGGCAGGTGCATTTGAGGGCCATACAAATGTAGTCTTATCTGTTGCCCATTCACCTGATGGGGTTCATGTTGTCTCTGGTTCTGGGGACAAGTCTATTAGGGTTTGGGATGTAACCTCTGGTCAGTGTGTGGCAGGTCCATTTAAGGGACACACAGAGGCAGTTTGCTCTGTTGCCTATTCACCTGATGGATCACATATTGTCTCTGGTTCAGATGACAAAACCATCAGGGTTTGGAATGCAAGCACTGGCCAGTGCATCGTGGGGCCATTTGAGGGACATATGGATTGGATTGACTCTGTTTCCTATTCACCTGATGGTGTCCATATTGTTTCTGGCTCACAGGACAAAACCATGCTTTTCAACTTCCTATCCATTCTTTGGTGATATCTTCTCATCCTACCTACAAAGTTGACCTTTGTGATAGCCCATTCTTAGGGGAGACTTGGACCTCTTGTTGGCATTAATCCTTTAATTTGCTGTTTTGAATGTGATTCATCATCTTGTCTTCCATACTGTTGTTTCTACATGATTGAATTGATATATGGATACTAGAAAAGTGGTGGCCTTATGAATACAGATATGCATTTCCAGAAACCATTTGAGCCAATTGATGCCCCACTTGTAGCACATTAACATACTAGTATGTGCTAGTACTTGACCAGAATCACATTATATATCACTTGAAGCAGGTAAATCAGGTGTTCATGTCATGTAATGGCCTTACATGAAAGACAGAGCAGCTAGAGGGAATGCATCCCATTTGATATCATGACTTGTTGTCAATCCCTGGCATATAGACCAGTGCTTGAGTCTCAACCTTGGAAAACCACAAATGCAAAAAGAGAAGGGTTAAAGGAAAGTTGATGTAAGACATTAGACTTTCATCTTTGATCAAGTGAATAGGTATACCAACTCCCTTGTGTGGGTACAAGGGTTTTGAGACAGAACAGTGTTTGACCAAAAATTGAAAATGATTTGATATACCTGTTACTGAGTCAGGAGCTAAAATAGTGAAATGGACATCAAAAGAAGCAAAACAAACATTACATATGACCCCCAACATCAAAACCATCATTGCCACCACTCACTTACAACAAACACACATAGTTGTTCGGGAATACATCCTGACCAGTCTCTCTCCACATTTCATCCAACAACTCCCCACTCCACCATCCGATCTGCAGGCGCGTCCATGACAGCAATGATATCCCCCACCTGAAAATCAAACTCTTCATCAATTGTCACAGAGTAGTCATACAACACCTTGACTGCCAACCAGAACCCCCATACAACATGGAGATCAAGTCAGAACGTGCTAGCGCTTAGAACAAGGAAACGCAACCACGCACCATAAGACAAGATCAGTTGACCATCATCTGTATACATCCTCGTTGGCTGTGGCACAGGCACAGGCAGCTGCCTGCGTGGTGTTGACACAAAGTTGCTTGGGAACACGTGTCTCCCAGCCTGCCGCTCTGCTGGCGTAGGATCCACCAGCTCACCGCTCCACCACCCCCGCTTGGTCATGTCGATCACCACGATGATGTCCCTTGCCTTGAAATTAAGCTCTTCACCTGCCACTATAGTATGGTCATATAGCACTTGGACTAATCAAATGGTCAGCCACACCACTGTCATCATAGCAAGATCAGCGCATGGCGAGCCCCAAACAGGCACACACACCGTAAAACAAGATGGAATGACCGTCGTCCGTGTAGAGCCCTGTTCAGGGAGGTGAAGGCGGAGGCAACGTCCTGTGAGGCACTGACACCAAGTTGCTTGGAAAACTGTGTTGTCCAGGCTGCCTCTGCGCCTCATCTGCCAGCTCCCCGCTCCACCACCAATTCAGAGGCGTATCCATCACCGCGATGATATCCCCCGCCTTGAAATCGTTTCAAATTGAACTCTTCGTCGATGGTCGCAGCGTAGTCATACATCGCCTTGGCTATTGAAACCTCCGCACACACGCACACCGGAGTCAGTACACGAGGGCGTCACAAAGTGAACATGCACCGTAAAATTGGATTTGGTGGCCATAGCTCGTATATGTGCACGCTGGTGGAGGGAGGAGCTGTTCATGTGACGTCCCAGCCAACAGTGAGTGACTCATTTCCAAAGTCATCCGCGGTAGTATTATATCGCGTCTGCGATTGGTAGCACCTTTGCGATCTGGTTAGTACGAGGAGGTAAGAGACAATGGGTGTTGTCCTGTGTTCAGACCTTTTGAGCGCTAAAAGTTGGGTTCATTCTGACGAGGGTCTTCTTTGGCTGTACACGTAGCGATGCTGTTGGATCAAGCATCAATTTGCATCTCTGCGAGCGTACTGCTTTTTGCAAACTACTCACGTGGAGTCCGCACTACTAGATCCCCGTGTGACGCCAGACGACAATTTAGACCGTGTAACTCGGCCCCATCGACCCCCCGAAAACCAAACATCATTACAGCTGTCCAATCACTCACAAAACACGAGTACAGTACTAGTGTTGTAGCAGTCACTAACATGGCATCTACTACATCGTTACATACCCCGACCTATTTCCTAGAGCGCAAACAAGCCATGATGAGACCAACTGCAAGGTATATCAAAACAAAAGTGCTAAGCGTTCGTTCACCGCAGCCTAGGGCCAAGAGGGATACGTACGTGCCAATGAGGGTCAAACACGCAATAGATAGAAAACAGAGGGTGGTAATGGAAGTGGGAAAAGGGGAATCGATAAAAGAACGTGAAAATCAGTGTGACATATCCAATAGATGGAAGGGTAAAAGAAAAAACAGCAAAAGCATGCACATATGATCATGATCAGGAGCAAACAGGTGAAAAAAAAGAAAGAGCAAAAACACATACATCTTCCCCCACGTTCAAAACAAACACACAAAGTTGCTTGGGAACACGTGTCGCCCAGCCTGCCTCTGCGTATCGTCCAACAACTCCCCACTCCACCACCCATCCTCGGGCGTGTCCGTGACAGCAATGATATCACCTGCCTGGAAATCAAACTCTTCGTCGATCGTCACAGAGTAGTCGTACAGCGCCTTGACTGCATCACCCATCGTACCACGTGAGCATACGTACGAAAACACAATCACAGGATACATACCATAAAACAAAATCGGTTGTCCGTCATCCGTATACGTCCCTGTCAGTGGTGGCAGGGCCTGCCCTCTTGGGGCCGCAGGCGATGGTGACCGGCCCCTCCCCATCGCCGGACTCGTCGATCGGTAATACGTCGCCGCCACGTTTGCATTCCCCGGGTAACCCTGTTGTTGCGGTTGCGCCTGGTGCTGCAGCGCACCAGCACCCATGCCAACGCTGACGCTCGGCGTGAGGTGTCCCACGCTCTGGCTCCCCTGGTGCCCATGATACGGGCGCGCCACAGGGCCATAACCATAGTTTGGCTGAGCGGGTGCGGGTGCGGATGCGGGCGCAGGCTGACCATAGGACTGCGGCGTATGGTACCCCCATCGTACATGAGGTGCTGAGGCGGGTGGCCATAATTGTACGGTTGAACTTGTCCGCCGCCGCTGCACGCGCCCTGTGGGACGACCACATAGTCATTGCGCGATGGCGGGGGCTGCTTGGGAGGAGGCTGTTGCTGGGGGTGCGTCAGGGCCCAACTCGAGTCGTGGTATCCAGGATAGGCCTGCGGGGGCTGCGTCACCTGAGGAGGCAGTCCGGGCTGTTGGTAATGCACTGGCGCCTGTCGGCCGGGCTGGACCATCATATCGTGCACCACCCGTCCGTCCGGTCCGAGGGCGATACCAACCGGGTTGGTCGGCGTCACCGGTCGATGCGAAACAGACATGCCGCGGATGAGTGCACCGTTACTGGGAGGTGTGCTTGCAGCGGGAGGAGGGCCTCTGTTGTAAGGCTGAACGGCCGTCGGGCCAGGGCCTTTTGCAGGCGATTGGGGACGCGGGATCAACGACTGCGTGCCAACACCCGGATACCCGCCTCTGCTCGTCGGACGAGGGGCACCCTGATCAGGATTCTGATTGACAATCGGCGGAGGCGGGCCGACTTACGAGTTGGATCTACTGCAAGGTTCACCCGGGAAGGGACGCTGATACCCGCCCATGACTTGCTCCACGGGTATATTCGACATTGAAGGTGGTACCGAGGAGGGGATGGTCCTGCCAACACAGCCCTGGGCGGGTTAGGTGAGGCAGAGCGTGATGGCGCCTGCGCGAGCGCGTACGACCCAACGACCATCTCAGCCGAGTTACAGAAATCACGTGGTGCAGCGCTAGCGCTTGTCGTTGTGGTAGGCGTGGACAACGAGTTGTCGGTGTCCTTGCGCGACTCGACAGACGATGGCGGGCCATCCCGATGGATCGTGTTCCTTCTCGCAGATCCACTGGCAGCAGCGGCCGTACTCAACTCTACCACCTGCTTCTCCAATGGATCCTGTTCACCTACCGGAGGCGATCTTTGCGGCTCAGCGGTCTTTTCTTGCGGGGGATCCTTGTTCAGGTCAATGTCCCAGGTGCAATCACCAATAACAAGCTGTGTGTTGGAGACCGTCGGATCAACAGGATCACCTGCCAGAGCAGACCGGGTGGCCACTGGAGCAATGCTCTGGTGTCTGAGGTTGAGGGTCTCGGGTAGGAGATACGTATCCGTCGACGCCATTCACCTGCGACCGAGGGCTTGTCATAGACTTTTGGGTCACACTTCTTGACAGGGCAGCGGCGTCGGCAGCTGTATTGCGAGGTGGAACACCGCTACTGCCGGCGCCTACTCCAGCGTGGTTTGTGTCATCGTAGGCTTCGTTGTCTTGTCCGAGCGTCGCAGCGCGTCCGGGTCTCTGAGTGGCACGGATGAAGCTGGAGGGTCGAGTGACAATCCGGCTCGAGGACACCGGGGGTGCGTCGGTGTTCGCATAGTTGACGAACATGGGGGGCTCAGGGATCACATTTCCTGTTCCATAATCATGTACAAAGTTCTCCATATCCTTTTCAGGTTCCAACTGCTCCAAAGCGAAACGCATTTTCTTGCATGACTGGCAATGAAATGAAAAATGAGTAAACCCGCCCAAGCGATGATGCAAGCAAACACGCACCTCGTCGTCCGACACACACACCGTCGACACGGCATTGGCATCGCCTACATATTATCCTTCATAAACTCGATCCTCTCCTCCTCGAGATCCTGACACGTATCACAAAACACTTTCCAATCCTGCTCCCACTTGAGCATCGCGTCCTGTAATGTCCTTGTCGTCTGGGCATAATCGTCCTCATTGACCTGGACCGTCTGTTGCACCCGCTCCAGCTTGAGGGGAATCATTTCCAGGTCCTTCCCTGCACGAGCGTCAACTGGGCCGTGTACGAGTTGATGCGCAGACAGTCGGACTCGTATTTTTCGCGCGCTTTGCTGGCCTGTTGGTCTCTGGTCTGTTTGGCCTTGAACTCTTTCCCGATCGCAGATTGATAGACTTTTTTATGCTGTCGTTGTCTGGTGACAAAGACGCCGACCTGGCCCTCTAGATTGGTCCGAATTTGTCATGCAAGTTGGGAATGGTATCCTGCTTGTCTGTCTGTCTCGAGACGGAGGGTGTCGATCAAGTTATGCAGTTCCCTGTAGAGGCTGATCAGAAGGCGAGCGGAGGACGAATCAAACGCACGTACCCGATCTCGTCTTTACCGATTGCCAACTTGGCTAGTTTTGCAAGCTGTTTGGTGTACTCATCCTTGATCAACACCCTGAAGATGCACATGAGCGAACGAGCCATACTGGGGACAATGGTGTGCATAGAAGAGAGAGCGATGTACCATTCTTCCCAAAGTTTTCATAGTTCCTCCATGGTGTGAGCTACGTCAATGATGCGTGCAAAGAGGAGGTTGACGCCCCATCGCCCACACCCCAAAAGGAGTTGCAAAGTTCCAAGTCGCGGGCAGAGGTGTCTGGGGATGTTGTGCGAGCATATCTAGCCAATGAGGTCATGGATGACTGCTGTCTGGCATACATGATGCGAATGTGGTACTTGTTCGGTCTTCGTGGCTGGCCGAAAATGCAGCAGATGAGAAACACTTCGATAAATGGGTGGAATCAAGAGCGTGGTTTAGTTTAGAGGAACGTTGACAACGATGACGGGGCTGTTGATGGCGTGGTCTCTCTTATGCCCATTCGTGGCAGTGTCTCGGATGGACAATGACCACCGCCACCATCGCCCACAAGAAAAGTGTACATTTCATTCAGGCAAGAGTCGTACAAATACAGCAGTACTACGTAGATGAAAAAAAGAGGACATAAGTGAAAATAAACGAAGCTTTGATCAAGGCTAGGCATTGTTGGGTCCCCGTGGTCCCTGTGGTTCCTGTTGCTGTGATTGTGGACCTTTCTGACCGGGAGCCGCTGTCCTGTGCTAGCGCAGTCCCATCCACACGCGAGAAACCGGGCAAATCGACCTGCCTGTCGTCAAATTGGGATAGATAGCCCATGAAGCCAAAGAGGAAAACTAGGTCAGCTATGTCAAGGATTCCATAAAAGACGAACTCTGACGTGGACGAGATAGTGTGCCTACCCTCTGAGAGACCCCAGCAGATCGGGTACAGCATCCAGATAAAGGTGATATATGCAACGCCGGTGAAGTAGCCGGTTTGAAGCCGTCACATGCGAATTTGTCATGAAAGAATGCAGTATGGGCGAACGCACCCCTGAAGGGCAAGTGAACCCATACTACATACGAGACAAAGAATGACATACCAAATGAAGAAAAGACCGAACAGAGCAAATACGGACAAGCCCCACTTGTACGAAGAGGCGATCAATGCGCCAACCAGGCCCAGGACGACATACCACCGGGAGTAGAAGAGGGTGGTGAGGACAAAGGGGGTGGACACAGGGGTGAAGGTCAAGAGGGTGAGGTGCAGCAGGGCTTGTTGATGTGCCACTGGATGTACCGAACTAAGATAGATTATGAGAACGACACTACGATGAAAGAACGACATTGTACCCAGATCTGATGAGTCTGACGTGAATGGAGCTCTGAGCAGGTGAGCGTCCACCCCAGGTCGGATGCCATTAAAAAGTAGGCGATAGTCGCTACTCCAAGGATGACCGTGGGGATGAAGTGGAAAATTGGGCTGCGTTTGGGGGGACCTGTGAAAGGAAAATCAAGCAAAATAAGAGAGGAAAGAGGGGGCGAACCCAGAAGGTCCAAAACCAGCTCGCGATCCAGGAAAGGAGCATAAAGGCAAAGACAAACCACAACCAATCCGAGGCATGGGTGGTGATGTGAGCTTGACCGCCTGGATGGAAGACGTACCTCTGCTTACTAATCATTGACTCTTTATCCGCCTCCACTGCCACGATGACATCATGGCCACAAGCGACCCAAAAACCGCTGTGCTGTTCAACGTGTACATCGGGGTGCCAGTGTAACCCCCGGATCAGGCATCCGGGTCAGAGCGTGAACTCTTGCTATCTCCTTCACATGTACGCTCCCGTCAGTTTAGTTCTCATCCCTCCAAGGCGACGCGCGCTTGCCAAGGAGATTCTCAAGCCAATGGGATTCGCCATCGTACATCGATCAGCACGCCCAAGTCCATGGGTGAGGTGGACACAGAACCCATGACCGACGTGTTCTTGACGGTCCTCGGTGCCATCGCAATGAACGGTGGCCTCGGTGGGAAAGGTGACGCGGGCAAGACTGTCTTGCGGATTCACGGAATTGCGAACCAGCGCGTCAGAGAGTGCA
>JBBPMO010001262.1:0-11211 GCA_038090315.1 Xanthoconium stramineum
TTTCGAGCGCCTCGGCCAGCTCGATGACCTGGAGGACGCCATTTCGTGGCAGAGGCAAGCTGTTGAACTCACTCCTGACAGTCACCCGGACATGCCCAGGCTTCTTAACAAGCTCGGCAACTCCTTTGGAGTTCGTTTCCAGCGCCTCAACCAGCTCGACGACTTGGAAGACGCCATTTTGAGGCAGAGGGAAGCCGTTAACCTCACTCCTGACGGTCACCCTGACAAGCCCAACCGTCTTAAGGACCTCGGGATCTCCTTCTTTGCCCGTTTCCAGCGCCTCGGCCAGCTCGATGACCTGGAGGACGCCATTTCGAGGCAGAGGGAAGCTGTTGACCTCACTCCTGACGGTCACCCTGACAAGCCCAGGTGTCTCAACACCCTCGGTATCTCCTTCTTCACTCGTTTCCAGCGCCTCGGGCAGCTCAATGACCTGGAGGACGCCATCTCGAGGCAGCGGGAAGCTATTGACCTCACTCCGGACAGTCACCCTGACACGCCCAAACTTCTTAACCACTTCGGCAACTCCTTGGGAACTCGTTTCCAGCGCCTCGACCAGCTTGACGACTTGGAAAACGCCATTTTGAGGCAGAGGGGAGCTGTTGACCTCACTCCTGACGGTCACCCTGACAAGCCCAGCCGTCTTAAGGACCTCGGGATCTCCCTCTTTGCCCGTTTCCGGCGCCTCGACCAGCTCAACGACCTAGAGGATTCCATTTTGAGGCAGAAGGAGGCTGTTGACCTCACTCCTGACGGTCACCCCGACATGCCCAGGCTTCTTAACCACCTCGGCAACTCCTTTGGAACTCGTTTCGAGCGGCTCGGCCAGCTCAATGACCTGGAGGACGCCATTTCGAGGCAGAGGGAAGCTGTCGACCTCACTCCTGACGGTCACCCTGACAAGCCCAGCCATCTTAACGACCTTGGCATCTCTTCCCTCATGCGTTTCAACCACCTCGGCCAGCTCAACGACCTGGAGGATGCCATTTTGAGGCAGAGGGAAGCTGTTGGCCTCACTCCTGATGGTCACCCTGGCAAGCCCGACCTTCTTATCCACCTCGGAAACTCCTTCCAAGTTCGTTTCGAGCACCTTGGCCATCTGAGCGATATGGAACACGCAATTTCACTGTTCTATCATGCCACATCTGATCCCTTGGGTCCTGCTAGAGTTCGATTCTGCGCATCACAAAACTGGATCACATGTGCTCGTGCTATCCGTCACCCTTCGCTTCTTCATGCATATTCTCTTTCAATAAACATCCTTCCTCAACTTGCATGGAATGGCCTTTCCTTCTCAGCCCGTTATACTCAACTCGCGCGACGTGCCGATGTGGTGCGGGAGGCTGCTGCTGCTGCTTTAGAATCCGGTATCCCGGAAACAGCGGTGGAATGGCTAGAGCAGTCCCGCTCCATCGTATGGGGGGACCTTTTCCAACTTCGCAGCTCCTATGAAGACTTGTCATCTTCTTATCCCGATCATGCCCGTAGACTTCGGGAACTGTCTACCGCATTAGAGTGTGCTAGTGCCGCTCACGAAAAATCTTTGTCCGCCCTCTCCGAAACGACTCAAAGTGCGACAACATCTTTGCAACAAGAGGCTGATATGCACCGTGCGCTGGCGATCGAGCGAGATAAACTGCTCCAGGATATACGAAACTTGCCAGGTTTCGAGCGATTCCTCCTCCAGAAAGATTTCTCTCAGCTTCGTGCCTCTACTCACTCTGGACCAGTAGTCATACTTAACGCTGCAGAAAGTCACTGTGATGCGTTGATCGTTCTTCCCAACGTAGACCATGTCATTCATGTCCCACTCCCCCAATTCAGTCTGAAGCAATCTGCCCGTCTCCAGAACACCCTGCAAGGCTTCCTTCGTCAAGCGAGGGAGGGGAAACCTAGGCGATTAGGCGTTAAGTGGAAGTCGTTCTTATCTCCGTTGTGGAGGTCCGTGGTCAAACCCGTCCTGGATGCCCTGGGTTTCTCAGTACGTGATGTCGCCCTGCTTGAGTTTAAAGTTCATCTGTTCATTTATCCGGAACAGATACCTGGGGACCTATCTCGTATTTTCTGGTGTCCGACAGGACCTTTCATGTTTCTCCCTATTCATGCAGCAGGTATCTATGATTCCGTCCATCCGCAACCTGGGGACAAAGTATTCGACTTTGTTATTTCGTCATATACCCCTTCACTCAGTATTCTTGCACGCTCGGCCAATCACAGCACAGTGGTTGACCGTGAACTTCGGCTTCTTGCTGTCCGTCAACCACTGTCAGATGGCCTATCCCCACTTCGAGGTGTAGTCACCGAGCTGAAATACATCAAGGAGGTGATCAAGAATTCAACATGTACTACCCTCATGGAATCCTCTGTCGGAACGGTCGAGGAAGTACTCGGATTGATGAAGGAGGTAGACTGGGTGCATTTCGCATGTCATGGCATCCAAGATCCCACGAGTCCGACGAATAGTGGACTCTGTCTCGCCAACAAACGCCGGCTGAAAGTATCTGACATGATCACCTTGTCGCGCTCTCGTGGTGGCCTTGCCTTCCTCTCCGCATGCGAGACAGCGACGGGTGACAAGGACCTCTCCGATGAGGCGATTCATATTGCGGCAGGCATGCTGTTTGCAGGTTACGGCGGAGTGATTGGGACGATGTGGTCGATCAGTGATAGGCTTGCGCCGGATGTCGCAAAGGATTTTTACGATGAGCTGTTCCGGGACGGCAAGCAGCCGGATTATCGGGAGGCAGCGCGAGCATTGCACGAAGCCATAAAGTGTGCTCGAGATCGTGATGAGAAGTCCTTTGATTGGGTTCCATTCATCCATGTAGGACTCTGAGAATGTCTAATCAAATTGAAATGTAATATACTCCCGACGTGACCACACAATATATTATGACTTGATTGTCAGATAAGGTCAAGCCATCATGTGGCATTCAATGACTCCATTCGTCGGCGTGGTGCGGTGGACATTTCCTTACCTATATATCCGCATTCCCTTTCGTAGTATTCTTCCTTTCCCTCATGTCTGATACGAATGAGCCTCAAAGTTGCTCGTAGCTACACTGACGGGACCGGTTTGGATCAACGGAAATGATCACCACGACCTGCTAAATCCGGGTGGCGTCCGAAGTCGACTCGCCACGGACATGTCCACCAATCCAGATCCATGTACCTCACTCACCCGTACGACGTTTCCGCCTGAAGGCGCCAGTACTAGACTCGGAGTGGCTGACTATGTAAAAAGTCTCATCTTTCCGGGGCTGTAGTCAAGATCTGATTCGCGGGTCCCCACCGTGTCCTACCCAAAGTATGAATGTCATCCAAAGCGTGTAGCTTGACCGCCTGCAAGCTTGTTCGATTTTTAAGACAAAGAACAAAGACAGAAGAAGAGATCAACCATCGATCAGGCCATGTTGACGTCTACATTGTCATTGTTCGGAAAGAGTCGGTCCGGGCCCGAGCACGAACGTGTGTTGAGTCGTTCATGGCGAGTCGCACCGGGATGTTGATGTTGAAGGGTCGCGACGCGTTTGGAACGACGAGCGTCTGGGCGTTTGGACATGTGATTGTGAATAAGGTGCATTCAAATCTTTTGGGAAAAAATAACGTATTAGCTGTTGGCCTCACCTGTAGCCTGGTGATCGCACGAGGAGTCTTGGCATGTACACGTGATTCCTGGCCGCGCTATCCACTCCAATCTCCATCTGAGTTGTCTCAGACTCTGAGACGGTGCATTCGTAAGTATCGACGAGGCGCTCATGGAAGACTATCGGTCAGACCGTGACGCTGCTGAGACCTAGGGTCAGTAGACCAAAACCAAGCAACCTAGACTCGGAGAACAAAGAAATGAAGCGCCGAGCACGTCATCGGATGCACCGCCGACCAACTCCGAGTCGAGCCTAAGGGCCTCACCAACGATCATCAAGCATCATGCGCCATGCGCCAGCTTCACCCAGCTGTGGGGTGAGACGTCTGAGTTCAACGTCCAACGTAAACGGCACACGGACATGTTTGGTCAACTGCCAGTTTGAACTTGAGACCCCATCTGAGATCTCGAACAAGCCCCGCGACGAACGAGCAAGAACTTGAAGTTGATAGCAGGACTATTCGAATACTGCGTCCCGAGCTCAACAACGAGTCAGGACCAACAATGGCAGTGATCACGGTTTGGGTCACAAAAACCAACTTTCATGCGTTCATGCAACGTAGGGACGTGACCGTCATGCTCTGACAGCTGCGGCCCTGCGCGGCCTGGTAACCGCACCGCAACCTCCGAGTTCGGGTACGTCAGATGCAGTCAGATCTCAAGGTAAATCTTCCCCAAGGATTTGTTCTGCCCTGGCGAAATTGCTGGGTAATGCCAGCCAACCAATCGACATCCGACATCGCAAAGCCGAAACCATATCCTAGCGATTCGGAATGCTCAGACCTCTAGATAGGAACATTGTGTCAGTAACCCGCGCTTGAATTCTACTCCAGGGGGTATAGGAGTATACAGGTATATACGTCGAGAGGGCATCTATGCATAATTATAGTTCCCCTTCCAATGAGGATGGTTAGCCACCCGATCGTCTACGCGTCGTACCACAAGCAAGCCAGGAAAAAGGAAAAAAAGAGAAAGATAATCGTTACAGTCATGAGATCCATCCAGTGCGATCGAGCACCACCCTCGAGTCGCACGTCGTCCGCGGGTATCATATTCGCACGGCCTTCCAGAACGACGCATACCTACAGCGAGGATAATACGCACATGTTGACCATGTCCAACGGAGCTTTGGGTCCTTTTTATATATTAATTGCGAACCCGTGCTCCCTGAATCTATGTATATGGCACCCCAGGTCACGATGAGATCGAGAAAAACAATCACGTTCACACTTACACTTCCTGGTACCATGGCTGTCTTCCTGCTGATCGCCAAAGCACGAAGCCACCCAGGGAAATCTCGGGACGCACCAATGGATAAAAGTAAGCGTCATCTTTGAACGAATACGTCGAAGGGATGGGGTCTTCAGAAGCGCGACGACGAGCGGGTTTAGAAGCACGGGCATCAGCTTCTCTCTCCATATCCTAACTTGTTCTTCTTTAGTAGAGACGTTGCGGAGTTCTTCTACGTCCTTGGTCACTCCAGTGAGGGAAAAGATGACTTGAGCGAGACGAAGAGCCAAGCCACTGTAGCCGTTCATGTAAAAGGCTCTCAAGAATGCCGTGTCGTTGATGTGCCAGAATTGGTATGCGATGGAGGAGAGGAGCGGGAATATCTTCAAATCCAGCAGTTCACGGAATTGGGCATTTTTACCCTCTCCAAACAGGGCGAAAAAGTCATCGTAGTCTAGAGTAAGCAGAGAGGCGAGTTTGAGCTCCAGGAGATGGCCTTGACTGGAAGACAGGTTAGACAGACGAACATGGCCAGCAATGGTGGCCGCCTTACCACGGGTTCATGTCCACACAATGTATCTGACGGAAAGAATGAACACGACAAACAAACGCTGACATCTCGACTTACCCTCTGAGGTTGAGCAGCAATGGCGTAGTGCAAGGCATTGTCTCCCGCAGACGTGATGACAAGCATCGAATCATCAGGACCCAAGTTCAAATGCTTCATGTCCTCAAAAGGGTCCTCCTACGCCGCAAATCAGATCCCATTCTGCTCGACAACTGACAACACACCCAGGTAAACGAGTAAATGAACGTCCTAAACTCCTTGTGTACAGGCTGTTCATAGTAGGGTAACCTCCAGGGCTGAAGAGCGTTCCATTCAGTTCAAGATGAAGCAAAGAAGAGAAGCAACCCACATTTCCGATGTGGTAGTGGAATGAGCTCAAGGGGGGTGTGATACTGATTGTCGAGTGCGCAGGGACAAGTTCAACCTCCACGACTGGCTTGCCAATATCGAGGAGAGGAATGGTTTTCGAGTCCTTGATGACGCTCAACGATGCAGGGGAGCAATTTCCAATCATGTTTCCACTCTCCACTTCAAACACATGGCAGAAATGGGACACGTCGCAGGAGCGCGAACGACCAAGCCAGATGTAATAGGGACTACAGGACGTTGAGAGCGAGGCAAAAGACACGTATACACGGTGCTTACATGCATACGATGAATGGAATGATGAAGTGGTTCCTTCCATTGTACGTCTTGACCTGACGGTGGACATGAGAAGGCTACGCCGAGCGAGAGACGCATGCTGGGCGTACCATGCCAAAATTGTATTCGAGGTAGTCGCGTCGCTGGGGCGATAAGGACACGTGATCGAAGTCGAACCAGATCTGACGACTGAGCTAGCCACATTCCTTGCTGGTTCCTCTGATGGCCTTTTCGTGGAGCGAAGGCCGGCGTCCCGATGTGTAAAAGTCGACGACGCCGAGTAAGCCGGTCTCAGGGAGAGGACGTAGTCGATGTGATCGAGTAGGGCATAAAAATTGGGGATCTAGGCGAGAAAACTCTGTTGCATCCTGGCAGAGGACGGTGATGTTGCGCCAACCCTTGCGTGCAAAGCGCTTGCGGGCGACATCGAGGAGGGGGTTCACAGAGGTCGATGAGATATATGGCATCGAACTGCGAGACGGGAAAGTGCTTATTACCTGACGGCAATTAATTCCGAGGATGAAAAAGGAAAGTTGGGTGCGCACCAGTACCACCACCGATATCGATCCAGATGAGTTTCTGAAAGGGGTCCTTGGCATGGAGGGTGCGAAGGTGACTGATGGAGAGCTTGAGCATGGTGTTGCGGCCGCGGAGGAGGCCGCTGCGAGTCTTGTCATACACGTCTGCCTGACCCTTGTAAAACTATGATCGGAAGAGGGATGAGGAAGTACGTGGCAGAGGGAGATGGGAGGATGGACCTTGTCTAGACGCGTCCGTTGATCTGTCGCACCGAGTGGGCGCAAGAAGCAATGCCATACAAACTTGAGCTGGGGAATGATCGCGTCACCGAACGCGAGGGCGACGGCAAGGAGAGAGCCAGCGAGGATGAGACATGCTGCGACCGTCGACGACCTGGTGTAGTAGGCGATCTTGGGAAGAAGTCCTCGTCGTAGTCCATGATAGAGACGCGTCAGGTGTTGATCTTACGAAAGTAGAGATAAGAGATGGTAAGCAGAGAGGATGCGATCGAGTTACAGCGCGTCCGTGATCGATATACTTCTCATTGGCCACATTCGCATACAAGTCGAGATACAAAGTTGGAGGTGTGCGCACCAGAAACCTATATGGCGTTCCGGCCCGCAAAGTTGCCATACATACCCCTGAGTCATGTCGTCAACTGCAACCCCATAGGAATTCCAACGCGTGCGCACCAGGCATATAAAATCCGCGCCTTGCCGTGACGTCAAATGCGATGCCGTTTATCGCGAGCAAAATCCATCCATCGTCCTTGCCGTCGAAAGGCGCGAGCGTCTTTGGAGTGTACGTCTGAAACGGGACGGTAGGTGCATGGGATCTGGGCATCCATGAATAGCCTTGCTTGAACTCGCGTGGGACGTTTTTGGGGGACGAGATGGGCGGGAAGACAATCTTTTGGACGGAATGGAGCATGTAGATGAGTACTAGTAGTGCCATGTTGACGGGTAGCAAGGAGCGTCGCTGTCTGGCTGGCCGACAGGTGGCGTGTGACTCGGTGCACCGACACGAGCCTCTCTAAGTACGTGTTTCTTCGCCGTCGCCAGCATGTTCAAGGCGGTAAATGATGATGTATCCTCGTTACCGCGTTTCTGGCGGAACCTGTCGGGGATCCCAAGCGGGCGTATCCTCCCTTTCGTCGCGTTTCGAACATTCCTGCATTCAAGTTGTATAGCCCGAAATGAGAATCACGCAGTCCTGTGGAACGGCGACACATGGAGAAAACTGTTGGTCACGGCCCTTGTGAAGATAGAGAGACGCAGAGTCAGACGCGGAAGAACTCCATTGGACTTGATGAAGATGTTGGTGAGATTGGAAACTTGTACTATAATTGTGCTATCCGACTCATTTGCATGGTTTGGATTCGAGCTTGTAACTCTGCGTCAGCTGGCCTTGCACCGCTCGTGTGCGTGAGTGTGTCCTCGAGGCCTACGGCAATTTACTGCGGTGACTACTGGGCACACAGCGACTACAAGCTTATATGAGAGCGCTTCAGGTGCGCCCTCTCCACAACTTCAGCACCTCAGTTTCCCTTCAATGACGTCCAGTAGATCAAACACCGCTGAAGAACACCCACCGCGTGGATCCACAATGTCGCTGTCGACCAGGTTTGCCTTACTGTGCAGGCGAATATGGGCTTCAATGCGCTCCGAGTACGTCACTCGCTGCATATCTCGACAGCCAGCCTAAGCAGTGACGAGCAGAAGATCGGGCACAGGAGAAGAAGGATCGCATCATGCGCCTACTATGCTGAGGCGAACAAGGTTCATTTTGCTATGGAGGCGATTATGGAGGTTACCGCGCTCCAGGTGAGTTCCTTGTTGCACAAATCAACTACTCGCTTGACAGGTCCAACCACTGACGACAAACAGATCGAGCGCAGGAAAGGAGCAGTCGCATGAAGCCGCGACGTTGCCATCTGGTTCCTTGATTGTAGGCTCCCTGACTTACTAGTAGCTACGCCATCGTCAACTGATCTATCCTCTAGGACAGTACGCCAACACCCGACCCTGCCCACCCCAACCCCACACAGGAGCAAGAGCAAGACGAGCCTGTACCAGGAGTCCAGGCACAGGATAAGCTGTCCTTTCCAGATACATCAATGAACGTGGACCAGGAGAATGTAAGTTCCGTGGCCTAGCTGCTGGAACGTCAACTCACCTATCCTCCAGGACGGCCTACCATCTCCCGGGGTTTCCCCTTCCGACCCCACGGAGGAGCAAGAGCAAGGGGAGGCCCAAGGACCAGCAGTCCACCCACCGAGTGGAGACACATCATCTTACATGCACGAGACCAAGATTGTGGGTTCCATGGCCTAGCTGCTAGACCACCGACTGACTTATCCCGCAGAACGACATACCTGACCTCACGCAAGAGCAAGAGCAAGAAGAGACCGCTGTACTAGGAGTGCAACCACATGATGGGTCGTCCTATTCAGACTCATCAACGCACGTGGATAAGATGGAGAATGTGGGTCCCGTAACCTAGCTGCTGGGTCGCCAACTGACCTATCCCGTAGGACGGTGTATCACCCGGTATTTCTCACTCCCGTCCCACGGAGGAACAAGAGCCAGAGGAAACCCCTGTAGCAGGACAGAATGGGTCGTCCTCATCAGACACATCAATTCACACGGACAAGAACGAAGAACTGATGATCACGAGTAAGGAACTTATTCTTCTACAGTTTGCAAACAATATTGAGAACAACGTAGGTATTCGAGCGACAGACGTCACTCTGGGACTCGAAAACATCCCCTACAACCCTGGCAACTCCTTTGGAACTCGTTTCCAGCGCCCCGGCCAGCTCAACGACCTGGAAGACGCTATTTCGAGGCAGAGGGAAGCTGTTAACCTCACTCCTGACGGTCACCCTGACAAGCCTAGCCGTCTTAACACCCTCGGCGGCTTTTTCTTTACTCGTTTCCAGCGCCTTGGCCAGCTCAATGACCTGGAGGACGCCATTTCGAGGCAGAGAGAAGCTGTTAACCTCACTCCCGACGGCCACCCTGACAAGCCCAGGCATCTTAACAACCTCAGCAAGTGCTTTGGAACTCGTTTCCAGCGCATCGGCCGGCTCAACGACCTGGAAGACGCTATTTCGAGGCAGAGGGAGGCTGTTAACCTTACTCCCGACAGTCACCCTGACAAGCCTAGCCGTCTTAACACCCTTGGCGGCTTTTTCTTCGCTCGTTTCTGGTGCCTCGGCCAGCTCAATGACCTGGAAGACGCCATTTCGAGGCAGAGAGAAGCTGTTAACCTCACTCCCGACGATCACCCTGACAAGCCCAGGTGTCTTAACAGCCTCGGCAACTGCTTTGGAACTCGTTTCCGGTGCCTCGGCCAGCTCAACGACCTGGAAGACGCCATTTCGAGGCAGAGAGAAGCTGTTGACATCACTCCCGACGGTCACCCTGACAAGCCCAGGTGTCTTAGTAGCCTCGGCAACTGCTTTGGAACTCGTTTCCAGCGCCTCGGCCAGCTCAACGACCTGGAAGACGCCATTTCGAGGCAGAGGGAAGCAGTTGACCTCACTCCTGACGGTCACCCTGACAAGCCTAACCGTCTTAACAACCTCGGCAACTCATTCCTCACTCGTTTCGAGCGCCTCGGCCAACTCAATGACCTGGAGGATGCCATTTCGATGCGGAAGGAAGCTGTTGACCTCACTCCCGACGGTCACCCTGACAAGCCCAGGTGTCTTAACAGCCTCGGCAACTGCTTTGGAACTCGTTTCCAGCACCTCGGTCAGCTCATCGACCTGGAAGACGCCATTTCGAGGCAGAGGGAAGCAGTTGACCTCACTCCTGACGGTCACCCTGACAAGCCCAGCCGTCTTAACAACCTCGGCAACTCCTTCCGAACTCGTTTCGAGCGCCTCGGCCAGCTCAATGACCTGGAGGACGCCATTTCGAGGCAGAGGGAAGCTGTTGACCTCACTCCTGACGGTCACCCTCACAAGCCCAACCGTCTTAGCACCCTCGGCGTCTCCTTCTTCATTCGTTTCGAGCGCCTTGGCCAGCTCAATGACCTGGAGGACGCCATTTCGAGGCAGAGAGAAGCTGTTAACCTCACTCCCGACGGTCACCCTGACAAGCCCAGGTGTCTTAACAGCCTCGGCAACTGCTTTGGAACTCGTTTCCAGCGCCTCGGCCAGCTCAACGACCTGGAAGACGCTATTTTGAGGCAGAGGGAAGCAGTTGACTTCACTCCTGACGGTCACCCTCACAAGCCCAACCGTCTTAGAACCCTCGGCGTCTCCTTCCTCATTCGTTTCGAGCGCCTCGGCCAGCTCAATGACCTGGAAGATGCCATTTCGAGGCAGAGGGAAGCTGTTGACCTCACTCCTGACGGTCACCCTGACAGGCCCAGGCGTCTTAACAACCTTGGCAACTGCTTTGGAACTCGTTTCCAGCGCCTTGGCCAGCTCAACGACCTGGAAGACGCCATTTCGAGGCACAGGGAGGCTGTTGACCTCACTCCTGACGGTCACCCTGACAGGCCCCGGTATCTTAACACCCTTGGTGTCTCCTTCGTCACTCGTTTCCAGCACCTTGGCCAGCTCACCGACATGGAAGACGCCCTTTCGAGGCAG
>JBBPMO010001263.1:0-11198 GCA_038090315.1 Xanthoconium stramineum
TCTTGTGCGTCCGCAGGTTGGCGGCACCACCATCATCATTGGCGAACCAAGCATATCAGTATGTCGAGTTTATCAGAACGTACCAAAGCCGTCCCCGTTCTGCGACTCGCTCTCCAATCGACGATCTTCAGGTAAACTTATTTGCGGTCTCGGGTACTGTAAGGCGTGAGCAACGGCCGTGGGTGGCTTCTTCTCAGACAACCGAAGATGGAAACTGGTACCCCTTGAGACGGAAGTCCCCATTCTGTGATCTTGGAATGGCTATTGGAGAAATTGTCGATTGTCACAGAAGCAGGTGTCTCGGAAGAAACGGCGACAGCTACAGTGATTCGTGCTCAGCAGAAGTGAGGACGTCTAAGGACCACAGGAGATCACATGCTGAGTGAAGCTTGGTAGGCGCATCGGATGGAAGAGACAGAAAACACACCTGTATGATGACCAATTTGGCTAGACAATACCCGAGCTTGTCATTGTCCCTGCCTACGCTCATTTGGACGACAAACTCGAGCGTTTGTTCCCAGATGACGCTGTGTCCCTTGAGTTTGATGAACGACGTGATTCACTTTGCAGGGGAACAGGGTAGTTTCACTGGAGCGTCACCGTTGTTTGTATGGTACACAGGTATCGAGCTCTGAGCTGGTTCTTCTCTGGCCCAGTCAACTGAAATATAACCAGGAGGGTTTTTGGCGAAGTAGCGTTGGATGCCAAGATGTGACGCGCTGCTCACGCTGGCGATCGACGAGGTACCGCTAACACTATGGCATGCCATGAGCAAGGGCGACGGGCGGTTGGTAGATACAACGACGGCAGAAATTGGGAAGGACTGGGAACGCGTTGTGCGTGTCGTCGCTGCCCTTGGCTATGGATGACGCCGACGGGACTGCTGGTAGAGTCCGATCTTTGCTTTTCGCTCGACCTTGTTTAATATGCCATTTTGACGCCTTTCAAGGCCATCCATTTTATGTCCAACTCGCGATAGACGAGTGGAGCTTCGTCATGAGACTACATTTGTCACTGCCTTCAGCGGTCGAACCAGAATCTCGAGCTCATGATGTTCTTGCATGATATGCCTATCCGAATTCGTGACACAGCTCGTTAGCATGAAATTTGAATATGACACCGTGAACACGAACTCTTGCAAGGTTTGTTCTCCGAGGGCACCCGAGATTCACTACCTCGTCGCGGCCATGGACCAATAGATGATCACAAAGGCATCCCGTATTAACGGTTCCTTGAAAGTATTCCACGAGGATCTAGGTGCCGGTAAATCTATGCAAGAATCCAAGATGATGATCCCAGCCGCGCTGGAGCACGAGGACAGACACTGACACTTCAGTAAAACTGAGAGACATAGAAAATGACCTTCTCACAAACTGAGGAGGGTTGGCACCGTAGGAAATTTGCTGACACCGTTCGTTGTGGTTTCGCAACCATACTTCTCTGCTGATTGTATTGGCAGCCCAGAGGACTACAAGTACGCGCACTGTCCTTCCATAGCCATTACTCCCTTCCACGCTGAGTCGCTAAGCCGATGTTATATGGTTTTCTGATACTATCGAGACTACAGATTTCAGCTGCGAGAGTTTTGAACCAAGCGCAGAAAATTCCTCTCGAAAACCTTTCCCTTCTCTTTTGCAAAGTCAAAGGAGGTCTTTCCGTCCGCGTTCCGTGCGTAGGGATCAGAACCTCCATTGAGTAGAACCTCCACGAGCTGACACAAACACCTTCCTCCATAGATGCCATACCCGGAAGAAGTGATGTTGAACTCCATGAGAAGATGGAGGGGAGTATCCCCGTTTGATGTGGTGGCATTTGTATTGGCTCCCTCGCTGATCAAGAGATGAAACAAGGGTACTTGGGTACACATGAAGATATCGTCCATTGGCACCGCAGCAAGTAGAATATCATCTGGAAGTGTCGCATTTTGTGAGAGTAAATACTTGATGATGGATATATGGCCGTGTCTTGTCGCGATGTGCATCGGAGTTTCTCCCAGGCAACTTTTTGAAGAGGGATTGCAGCCTACACCGCTGATGAGAATCTTAACTCGCTCTAGACGATCTTCTTCGGAACCAGATGATTTGAGAGCACGATGCAACAGCAGATTTTCACTCTCGGTTGCAATAGTCTCTACATCAACGAGGTTGTCGAGGAGGAAGTGAATTGTTCTTGCTGACGAAGTGAGCAAGATATCACGAGGAAGTGGTATGTCTTGTGAAAGAAGGTACTCGAGGATGGAGATATACCCGCACCTTGCCGCAAGGTGCATTGGCGTCTCTCCATATAGATTTTGGGATAGAGGATTACATCCAGCATTGACTAGGATTTTGATGGCCTCTAAGAGCTCGTGTTCACGCCCGGTGCCATGAAACCCAAGGAGAAGATGCAGCGGAGTGGCCCAGTCTGATGTGATGTCAGAAACATTGGCACCCTCTTGGATGAGGTAACCGATCACTTTTGCTCTTTGGGAGAACCCCTTCGAAGCAGCGAGAAGGATATCGGAAGGGAGTGATGAGCCCAGTGAAAGGAGGTACTTGATCACGGAAACATAACCAATTACCGAGGCAACATGGAGGGGAGTTTCCTGGGCTGCGTTGGATACGCAAGGGCTACACCCAGATTGAACCAGAAGTTGAACGAGATCTAAAGCATGCTCTTCCCCTGGAGCTCTCGCAGCGAGATGCAACAAGGTATCTCCATTTTCCGCGACAGCACGTACATCAGCTCCGTTGTCTAAGAGGAAGCGGATTGTTCGCCAACAGCATGAAGCTTTCTCAAACTGAGTGAGTATCAGATCTGGAGGGACTGGTATGCCCAATGAGAGCAAATACTCCAAGATGGGGATATCATGCCGCCTTGCCGCAATGTGAAGTAGCGTTTCACCAGCTGCGTTGCATGAGCGAGCATCACATCCAGCGTTGACGAGAACCTTGATCATTCTCAAGCTTTCTTCTTCAACTAGTCCCCAGTAGAATCCCGTGAAAAGAGTAGCAAGTAAATTGCTCCCTTCCGGAGACATGACATGTATATCTGCCCCCTCGTCGATGAGGAACGTGAGCATCTGTGCTGTCTCGAGAGAGGAACCGCTAACCGCGGAGATCAGAATGTCGGAGGGAAGCGGAATATTCCATGAGAGAAGGCATTTCACAGCTGGTAGATGTCCCCCTTTTGCTGCGACATTGAAAGGTGTTTCACCGAAGACGTTCTGTGAACAGGGGTCGCAGCCAGCATCGATAAGGATGTTGGCAAGCTCTGAACATTGATCCCAGTCATTGCACACCTTACTTAGAGCGGCGTGGAACACGGTATCCCCACTGGCCGAGGTGGCATGTACATCCGCACCCTTGTCGAGAAGAAGACATATCATCGACAGCCCAGATGCCGCAAGCAAGATATCAGACGGCAACGGTACGTGCAACGAAAGCAAGTACTCGACGACGGAGACGTCTCCAGTTGAGGCTGCGATATCCAGTGGTGTGGTGCCTTCCAAATTAGACGCAGATGGATTGCATCCGGCATCAACAAGGATTTGAACCCATTCCAAACACTCATCTTCTTCGATCCCGTTAAACACAAGGCAATGAAGTGGGGTGTCCCCAGCAGGCGATGTGACGTGTACACTGCACCCCAAGCTGAGCAAGAAATACATCATCTCCAAGTCTGGCACATCAAGAATGATGTCAGGAGGAAGTAGTATGTTCAGTGACAGCAAACGCCCGACAGTGGAAACGTGTCCTGCACGTACAGCGTGGCGGAGTCTTGTCTCGTCAAACCGGGTGGATGGGTTGCAACCGATCTGGATGAGCCTCCGTTCGATTATTTCGAGGTCTTCTTCGGGGCTATAGGGCCAGAGATATGATGTTGGGTCCAGTGCACTCAGAAACCTTCTTTCATTCCACACGATTGTCGCCCATTCCACAAATTCGTCAGTTTGTAGCAACTTTGAGACAACGCGAGCAGAGTATCTTGTCCATTCCTTGACCGCACTCTCAAATAACTGGCGAGGTATAGGACTGCCTTCTGTCAAGAAGAGATGAACCATATTTGGATCCCCTCGTTCGACGGCAACCTCGATCGGCAGAACCCGACGATGGTCGATATTCAAGCCTCTATGATTGAGGCTGACGCCCTTGGACAGCAGGATCTTGGCATGTTCCACCTTGCGGAAGGCAGCCGCGTATGTGAGCGGGTTCGTTCCCTCCTTTGGCTCTAGCCGAGGGCGGCCGATGTACAAAGAGAGCAATGGCGTGGGTGCAAAGGCGATGAGGATGTACAACACGAAATCATGTTTGAGAGTCGGCCAGTCCTTGTCGAGGGAACCAGATCTCCCACACAATCGCTCCCACTCCAAAGGGAATGATTGCACGACTGACTGTAAGGCGACTATGGCACGTAGGACCTCTTTCTCTCTGAGACTGACATTCTCAAGGTGTTGAAAACCGCAGGATCGTACGTATGCAAGAAACGGATGGGAATCAGAGGATGACGGCGGAGGCTTGTGATGGCGTGGGAGATAGGATGGGATACCCGAATTGTCAATACGTCTTATTCTTGCATTTGTCTGCTGAGGTGACACGTCATGACCACCAGACCGTTGACTCTCCTGGAGGTAGACGGTAATATAGCACATGGAAAGCAGGGCCAGCTGCGTATGTGCATACCGTTCGTCGACGTGATACATCGGATACTTGGTGCAACTGGAATTTGTGACCAGGTATTCCTGCATAGATCCAACTAAGTCTCACGGGATTGGAAACGCTTGTGGTCCAGCGCACCTTGACACTGGCATGAGACAGGACGAGGATATCCGATACCTCATCATGCGTCACCAAACTCCCTAACGCGTCTAGTAGAGCAGGTCCATGTACGGGTCCAGAGGCACGATCGACGACTTGTCGTCTAGGGTCAATGCACAGTCCCTCCATGATCTGGCTCAATTTCAAGGGTTTTAACGCAGCTATAAGGAAGTATAAGGCACGTCTGGTGACCTCTTGCTCGTTCTCGTGAATCCTCGACAGAATTCTCTCGTACGTGGCATCCAAGTCTCTCGGAAGGTCGTCAAGCGCTCTCCGTACATGCGCTGCAGTTATACATCGCTTGAGTGTGACAAGTTGACAATGGACCCAACGGAACCTAGGAAATAAGAATGGTAGGTCAGTCAAGTGATTAAGGGCGGTGAAAGGACCTACATTCCATCAGCTTTGTCGCATAGTACGGCGTAAATCTCGTTCTTCAGGCTAGCTTCCATGCTCCTTAGTCGGCGGTGAGAGTCTAGTTCTCTCATAATATGTAGTATGATATCTCCCCGTATTTCGTACTTCATTTTGTCCATTGAGATGGAGGGAAAGCCCGTGAGACTGTCCTTGATGACCTGGAGTGGTCGGCTGGTCACAAAAAATCGGACGCCATCATTCGCCAATTCTAGTAAAGCGCCCAAAAGCTCTTCGATATCTTTGCACTCGTCCAGGGCATCGATAACAAGAAGTGGCTGTCGGACAAATTGTGTCTCTATAAGAGAAATATAGCGAGCAAGCAGTACAGCATCACCAATGGCTGGAGCACCCTCCTCCGCTTCCTTGACGAGGTCGTTAACCAGATCTTCGAGCTCGACGGTGGAGCAGCAGACTTGTCGCAGAACCTGAGCGAGAAGTGAGCGCATCACTTCTGCGGCGTTTGTGGTCCGCTCGTTTCGGAAGTCGCAGTAGAAGAATGCCAATACCTCTCCATCCTCAAGTGTGTTCCTGAGGCCCTCGATCGTGGAAGCACTGTGCAGAAGGTCAAAATCGGGGAGCGGTGCGTAACAGAAACACAAACGCTAGGACAGATTTTCCAGCGCCAGCTGAGTAAACGCTCAACTCAGTGGCAGAGACTTTGATAAGCCTAGAGTACTTTACCTTTCCCATGCAACCAAAGAAACGAGTCCTCTGTGCATCTCCACGTCTTGAAGTCATTCGTGTTCGGCAGCCATTTACAAGTGTCAGGCTGACGCAGAAGAAAAGTACGTCGATGGGTCTCCTTGCAGTTCCACGCATTGAGCCAGTCCAGGACGGTCTTCAGCTTCTTCGCTGTAGATATACGTTATTCTCAGACTTCTTCTCAAAACGGTCGTAACGACATACCATCAACATTTTGCTTTGTCACATTTTCCAGTGGTACGCTGGGTGGATATTCACCATGGCGCGACGGGATGGCTGCAAGATCATGATCTCGTGTATCGGATGCGTCTTCCCTGCACGAGGAGTGCAGCTGAACTGGTTTCTCTGGTGGTTGGTGAAGATCATGCTCTCGATTCCTAAAGACACAGTGAGAAAGGCGTTTATTCCGGAATTGTTGATAGCCTCACCAAATATCTGTCGTGAGCAAGAAATGGAAATATCCTTGATGAGCCCGGAAGAGCCTAATTGCCTCGTTACTCTTGTCTCGGGCGTGTGCAGTGTGCGATGCCTGAAAGAAACTCATCATGCCGTGTTCGGGCTTCCTCTTCAGTATCCCCTCCATTTGGTTCAACGTATGCAAGCATGCTCGTGGTTCTTCGCTGCGTAGCCAGTCTACCAGCCGATCGTCGACATGACCATGCTCTAACAGCAGCGTCTTATTGAGGGTTTCCAAGACTGCACCAGAACTGACGACCAGTTTGTCCAGCCGAAAGCTTTCGACCGTTTTACGACCAGCGTACTCGACGAGCGTACTGACGACTCGCTGTGAGGCGGACGCGATATCAATCAAGGTTTTTTGTGCCGAATCCATGAGCCATTGAAGTTGGAGTAAAGACTAAGGGTGTCTTCGTTGGCCCAAAGTTGGCAATTGCAATTTGCAACTGCCATCAAACACTGCCTCGCTCATGCAGCGCTGGACCTCATGTACATGACTTGCCTCGGCCCTCATATATATCAACGGTGTCATTTGTCCATTTCACCTCGGACTTCCCCTGCAAAATCCCTGCTTGCTGAAATGCCGCTCCCCAGCCTCGGAGACACTCTCAAACGGCTTCGAGTTTCCGCCAAACCAAATCTGCTCACGGCGCACTACAAAGCCGTTCTGTCGGCGTAGGCATTCTTGTCGTGTCCAAACCCATCGTCGCTTTCAGTCCTGCACAGCTTACTTCCGTGACCACTTCTCAAGAGTCGACTGCCACCTCGACTGTTTATCGTAACACCTCCGATGCCATTCAAGCATTTTCACCTCCTGTGCAAGCTGTTGCGGACGCGATCCCTGGCGTTGGTGGTATCATCAAGGGCACAATCGGAGGGATACTCGGCACTCTTCAGCTCGTAGATGTAACTCCACTCTGCTCTGGTTATTCTAATGCTGAACCTCGCCATCATAGAGGAACCTCCAGAACACGGCCGACTTGGAAGCCCTCAAACAACAACTGTACCGACTCCGCTGTCATATAGACCTTGTACTGGCCGCGCGGAGTCCTGTAGAAGAAACCTTGAATGGGAACTGCTCAGGTGCATAACCAGTGGAGAAGCACCGTTCGTTCAAATAACGACTTCGTCATCAGGGCACTGGAAAGGACTAAGTCCGATTTAGAAACAATGGAAAGACGTATCCGTGCATCTCCCTCCCTGACGCAGGACATAGCCGGGTGTATCACTCGCATCAATAGCCATCTTTCTCTGTACACGGTGATGGCCCATTCTCTGCGAAAACATCTGACAAGTTGTTCCTGACTCATTCACTGGTTCGATTAGGCATTTGCCATGATGAATCTTCAGAACGACGTATTCGAGGTTAAAAAGAAAATGGACATGGTGGTAGGATTCCACACCAAGGAAATGCAAATGATCGAGAACTTTATGGCGACATTCGAGGGGGGACAATTCCCTGCAGGCCTCCCACGCGGTCACACAATGCTGATCGACGCAACGGGAGAAGAGCACCGGATACTCTTTGAGTACTGCCGAGATTTGCAAGTACGTTTCTAGAACGAGGTTCGAGTCCACGGAAGATAATACGTAGTTTTAGCAACTCCGTGATATGCTTCCTGTCATTCTTGGGACGTGCAGACCCGACAAGGCCAAAATCCAGAGGTGGTACATCGAAAGGCAACAATACGATTTTGTAATTGACGATGGTACTAACATGATCAAACTGACGGAGGAAATTGATATCTGGTCAAGGTTGCAATCCGGAACAAGAATCATCATGAGGGTCATTACGGAGGAGAAGGCCGATTCCATGCTAACTGCGACGTACAAGTGTCGATGCGGAACACTGAATATTGTCCATTGCAACTCTGAGCATCTTGTGGTTGCATTACGCAATGGCTGTATCATCACATGGTGAGATTTCTACTTGATTTCACGACAAGGCTCACGACAGGCTGACAGTTCGAACTGCGAGCGACGGTTCACTATCACACGGACTCGGGGCTTCAAAAACGGCGACACTCACGAAGAAGTTGGTGAAGCAAGGTACCTCATTCGCAACTTTTTGGCAAAGCAAGTGGTATGTAGGAAACAAAAACACTTACAATAATTAACAATACCACCTTCACCGTCCTATGTTCTCCTTCCAGTATGTGCGTGTTCTCGCATATACAGCGATTCCCCGAGGGCTGACCTTCCTATGTTCTCCTTCCAGCCAGTGTGTCTTCTCGCATATACAGCGATTCACCGAGGGCTGACCTTGCCCGTCCTATGTTCTCCTTCCAGTCTGTGCGTGTTCTCGCATATATAGCGATTCCCCGAGGGCTGACCTTCCCCGTCCTATGTTCTCCTTCCAGGTTGTGCGTGTTCTCGCATATACAGCGATTCGCCAAGGGCTGACCTTCCCCGTCCCATGTTCTCCTTCCAGATCGTGCGTGTTCTCATGTATACAACGATTCGCAGAGGGCTGACTCCCCTGTGCCCTGACCTCTCTCAGGATGTGGGTGTCTTCCAAACATTATCATTTCGTTTATTTCCCTCTTTTCGTAGATGCAAAGTGCTGCAGCCCCCGCTGAAAGGAATGATCCAGCGCTGTTGCCCTCTGTGTCCGATATGGAGTGCGTGTATCAATTTCTGGTCGTAATGGTACCCGTTGAGTCCTGATCTATCAACAGCTTGAACGGACAGTGGTCGTCAAATGATGACTCTGAGCTCGGTAGTCACTCTGGGTCTGATGGTGAAACCGAGTTTGATAACGGCTCCGATGGTTCTGACTCCGATGGATCCTCCTGATGGGCCACCACGACATGCGTATCAACAAATAGGCAAGTCATTGTGCATATGATGAGTTCAACTCCTTTATAATCAAGGTTTCCATAGCAACGAATTGCATCGTTCCCTCGCCCATGTCATCCTGCGACATCATGCCGTACCGGTGTTCTGTACTATGTTGTTTGCGATAGTCTTTGTTTTACGGCTTCAACGCGTGCATTCGTTCTTTTCGGTGCACGTGGCCACGATTTCTCGTTTCTTGTGTCAAATGGCAGGTCCATTCATATCTATGCATGGTTTGTTGTGCATACGATCAAGCTATGTGCATGGGCAACTTTATAGCATTGGACCCGGCGAATTGCTGTCAAATTTCAGCACTCTTTCGGGGGGCGGGACGGAGACATCGGGTATGGGTCTCGAGGCGGGTCGACACCACAAAAACTGCGAAGTTCAAATTTGTGATGAGATGGCCATGTCATGTTATGTTAGATGCATTCAACTGGCCTATGGTCTGTCATTCTGCCGTGTGCTTGTTATGCAATCTCGGGAAGCTCACTTTGATGTCAGAGCAATTTGTAATCGCATACTTATGAGATGGTATGTTATTCTGTCAGCTCAGACTATGTGAGAGGTCCACTCGGGATTTCGGACACAACAAATCATGTATTACCAGAACGACAATATAGGAGATCGCATGCCCTGTTAATACACATATATGGCACCATAACGAGTACATCTAGTATTATCTCTGAGGCGAGTGGGTAACCCATGACGATTGGATGAGGAGGATCTATGGGAGAACGTACACGAGGTAGAGGACCGACCGAACTTGGACGTATGCGAAAGCAAGACTTGAATGCTGGACAGCCGATCGATGAGCAGTGGAAGCGAAAGCGAGACAAGACAAGACAAGACGAAAGCTTCCTATGCGAGAGAAAAGAGAGCAGTTGCGCAGTAAGAACACTTGAGTTTGAGATAGCCAAACAACGAGCAGTGCAACCGAGGACGAAAGCCCCTATCCGAGAGACAAGACGGCAGTTGCGAAGGAGCAACGACAAGAAAAAAGCTGCAAACGAGACAACTAGGTTGTAAGACATACTGAGAATGAAGGATAAAACTTGCCTCATTTTTTTTCCTTTTTCTTCCACGCCTCACGACGAGAAGTGCTGAGGGTGCGGCACCTTCTTCCTCGGAACTGGCTACCACGGCCCATTCCTGATCGCCTTCTTCCTTTTATCTTCTTCTTGAGCTTCCCCTCGAGGTCAGAAAGCTCATTGACGGGACGCACACACTAGGTCCAAGTGCTGAGCCTCTGTTGAAGGGGAACGCTGACTAGGGTGCGGAATTCCGGGGTAGACCTAGGATGCAATCGGAAGCGTGAGAGTCCAGGGCAGAGTTGGTAGGATCAGCAGGAAACGAACTGAGCTCAGTGTCATGAGAGAGCACCCTCTTGGAATGAAGACGATCCACTCGGCGACTTGGTATGGCCCGCTGGAATTGAGTCCAATGGTGCGTTGGATGTCGAGGCTGCTGCAGAATTGGAATCTTGAACGACAAACACAGAACCGGGCTTGGATGGGTCAGCATCAGCGCTGGACGATGCTGCGACGTGGCCTCAGCGATGGCCCGGGTCCGTTTGTTTCCAAGTCGTCATCGTCGGCGTTGATCATGCACCCTTACTCCCATTCTGCCAAACTTACTTCCATGTGGCAATGGGAGTAGACGCGTGTATGCGTCAAGGGTAACTGCGAGCGGTACCGGTAAGGAATGAAACAAAGTCCATGTATGCGCACAAAATCGTAAAAAAAGTGTCCTTAATACATGGTCACACACCTTTGAGCCCTTGTAAGCCTTCGAATGGACTATCAGTACGGACCAGGTAACCAAACACCACTGCGACCACATACCGGGAGGGCTTGCAGGGCATTGAGTGCCACTGAATTTTTGAGCGAGGGGCGGAAGGACACGGACAGCCTCTCGAGCCCATCAGCTCCTACCTGCCTTTTCTGCCCCCACCCCCATTCGCCTTCGCATATTCTCCTCCCTCACCTC
>JBBPMO010001264.1:0-11191 GCA_038090315.1 Xanthoconium stramineum
TTGCATCAGAGGCCAATGGATAGAATGAAAGCCTGGAGTGGATGGAACAGGCTGATGTATAAGCACACCACTGAAAGACTGCACCTGGTTGTGCTTTGGATTTGAAACCATATAGTGGTTCAGGATAATAATAGTCTGAGTGTAAATGTAACTTGAGCCATACCATCGTGATATTTTTGGACTTGAAAATTTGCTGCCCTAAATGTAGCAAGTTTTTTCACAACCAAGTCCAGATGCAAAGGCATCTTGATCAACCACAATCTAAATGTAACCAGCCTAATGTTCAGCTTATGGACCCTTAGGATCTACTTTGCCACTTCAAGTGCTATAAAGTTGATGCTTCTCGAGTAGTTTTCTCTCATAAAGCTTTCCCAACCATTCATAATGAATCAGACTCTGCAGACCTGGCCAGCAAAGATGCAGCCATGGGCCTGGATTCTGAATCAGACAACACTGACTCTGATATCTTTACTACTGACTATTTTGAAGGAGCAGCAAAGGTTATTGATCATAATGGCTGAACATTCTTGAAAACTTTCAATGAAAACCAATTCACAGCTATCCAAGAATCCAAAAATCTTTACTATCCATTTGCCAACTGTCCAAAATGGGACATGGCAGAATTCCTGCTTACTTCCTGTCTAAGCATGGCTGATATTGATCACTTTCTCTCTTTGACACTGATAAGCCATTTATTCTGGATCTAATGGATCTAAAATTGATGGTTATGATAAAGTCAAGGGACTCGGTCTCTCATTCCAGACTGCTGTGAGGCTGCACAACTTCACAGAAATCCTACCCAAAACACCTTTATGGAAATGTCATGTCATTAATACTGCCTCACATCAAACCAAAAGTCGTGCCAGGCTGTTTTATTGGGATACTGTAGAGTGCCTCAAGATGCTTTTGAGCAATCCATTATTTGGAAACTCCATTGACTTCAGTCCTTACCACATGTTCACCAATGCTTAGCACCTTGTCTGGGTATATAGCAAGTAGATGTCTGGTAATCATGCATGGCAGTGGCAGGTAACATTATTGTTGCACCAGATAGTATCAGTTTTGATGTCAACTGATAGGACCAGCTCCCTGTGGGTGCATGCTTGCTGGGAGTAATCCTCTCATTGGACAAGACAAACATAATGAATCAATCTGGCAGCAAAGTTGCACACACACTCCTCATGTTGTTGGCAAACATCCATTCATTAGTCCACAGCAAAGCTGCTTCTCACACGTTCCTCCCCATTGCATTTCTCCCCATTTCCAAGTTTATTCATCAGAACAAGCACATGAAAGGTGTTCTCTCCAACTGTCTATATCACCAATGCTTGGATATTGTTGTGGAGCCACTGAAGACAGCCACCCAGATTGGGGTGATGTTATCTAATCTCTATGGAAATAGTTAATATTGCTTTACCCCATTGACTTCCTGTATCATCAACATTCCCAAAGTGTGGTTAATGGCTGGTGTTCAAGGAAAAACTTCCCTGGTGACTCTTGTGGACTATAATTTGATGACAATTTTCGCCATCCTGAGTGAATGAAAGCAATCACCCTCACTCAAATCCAATCTATTGATGTTGATTCAAATGACTCAGTTGCTTTCTTCAATGCTTGTGTGGAATATTGCCTCAATGGCATTCATTTGCCATATAGGCAAGAATGGCTGCCTTCTGAAGTATCCAGATGCTTTTCTCCAGAAGTCCTACATATTTTTCATCACTTTTGGTATGATCATGGCACTACTTGGTGTGTTGAGGCAGTGAGTGCTGATGAAATCAACTTTTGCTTCTCAATTCTTCAACCAATCATGGACCATCATCACTTTAGCTCAGGCATAATAATGTTAAAACAAGTAATTGGGAAGATCCAACATGATCTACAGCAGTACATGATTGCTGTAATTGCAGGTGCAGCACTGGCGGGTGTGATTTGGGCCGTCTGTGCATTGCTTGAAGTCCACTACCTCACACAAGCATCCATCATCAATGATGAAGGTTGTCAAAACATTGCTGGTGCCCTTACAGAGTTCCATTCATACAAGCAAAGCATAATTGATGCTGGTGCTCACCATGGGGGGAAGAGGAATATTTTGGAACACTGGCAGATTCTTAAACTTGAATTGATGCAAAATATCATGCCAAGTATCTGTCATATACCATACATCTGACCAAGCCAACTCCGACCCTACTCTGATGTTATAGCCATGAACTCTGATGTATTCTCATCCAGGACTTACTTCCAGACCTCCGGACATGTATTAGGGTTTCCTCTCATCATTCTCCATTTTGGTTACCCCCTTTTGTACTAAGGTTTAGTAGCATTCTTGCCACTAATCCTATGAACCTGCGCCACAGTTCCGCATTCTGGACAGCCAGTGCACAGCCTTAGCATTCTACATCTGTTCCTGTTATTCAGCTACATTCTCCATTACCAATCCTATACACCTCCATAGTATAAGTACTGTACCCCCGAGCCATGTATTCCCCTCAGTTCAAATATCAACTAAGATTCCACTCCCCTCTGATCCTCTGCTAGAGTCTCTGACTCTCCTCTGAACACTACTTGACTTTGTTGCTGTGCGACATTAAGTCTTACCTCCAAGTTATCTCTGCATTCCGAAATCCGGGACAAAGACTTGACAAGGGCGCAGTGCTCCTCTCTGAGTCACTGAAGCCAAGTCCCATCTGACACTAATCTCTGGACATTCCGGAGATAGTTCCAGAGTTGACCCAATCTTGACAGTATCCCCCTAAATGGCCCTCCAATCCACTGGACCATGGACATAACAGAACACACACATTGACCTTGTCAAGATTCCCATGACCACCACAAATAACAACAATTATGAATCCCACATCTGTTATTTTCTTGATTACCTTGAGAAGTGCCATGCATTCTCTCTTGCACTGCACTTGCAAGAAGGATGGTTAAAGCTCTCACTGGCATCCCATTCTGGCATGGTCTGCACACCTGACAACATTAGTTACTCTGAAGACAAGATCCCCCCTGATTCCAATCTGGGGTGAGGGCAAGTTTTGTACAGGCAAGCGTGATCATTGAATTCCATCATGGATTATTTTAAGATGTCTAGCTGCTCCCAGGATGACTCTGATGTTTTCCCCTGCCAAACATTTACCAATGGGCCTGTTACATTCCACCTCAACTATGATCTGGCAGTCAGGAGGATGTTGCCAAACATTACTTACTTCCAGATCTGTGAGCTGCACTTGTGCATTACATATATTGTGAAGACATTTTCACAGTGATGAGCATTTACTGTTTGACAAGTTGCAGGTCTGGAAGAAGGTTCATTTGCAGCAAAGGGCATATCATGATAGTGCGATGCCTTTCACACCACAGACACTAAACATGCATCCACTTACAGTGGATTGGCTAAAAGGCTGCTATGACACCACATTTGCAATATTGACAAGGAAAGTCAATGGCCTTGGAGTGGCCTTGAAGGTCTTACTTACTCTACATACTTTCATCTGAATCACTTCTTTGAGAAAGATCTGTACTAATCCATTGACAACTTTCCATGCATATGCTCCTATTTTCATGCCTATATAGAAACTGTCAACTATGCCACTCTTTCAAGCCAAAAATGTTGGTATTATTTGATGTCTCCTTTACACTTTTGCCAAATCAGCCCAGGGTTGGCTGACCTGTTTAACTTGAACACTCTTTGCACTTTCTCCAATGGAACCCCTGAAGATCATCAAAGAGTTGGCAAAGTAATTACACCCCATGAGCCACATCCAGCACCTTTGCAAATACTGGGTCAGACTGGTCTGCTGCTGCCAACAACATGCCACCCAACTGCTGGCAGCACCATGTCTCAATGGGATGTGGTGAATTCTGAACTCTCAGCAAATTATAACAACATAGAACTTTCCTCCACCAACCATGGCAACTTGAATGCTCTAAGTCTTGTTGCAGACTCAAATGCTAGTCACAGTCACCATGATGACTCAGAGCTTGACATAGGCAGGCCATTTGAAACATACACTATAGCTCTTGCTAGTAATACTCATAATTATTCCAGCCAAGTATAGAAAAATTATCAGTATGATATGAAGCATGACTACCCTGAAGTGAACATGGTATTTTCTGTCCAAATTACTGAAATTCTCAATATGATTGTGAATTAAAAGGGATTTCATGGCATCAGCACTCATGAACATGTGTATATTACACACAGTGGGAAAGGACACACCTTTATACAACTTGAAGGTGAGGTAATCTTTTTTTACATGCTTTGCTCACAATCACTCTTCACTAACCTCCATTTTCATCAAGGCTTACATATCTTCTGAAGGCCCATGAGTTGATTGTAGCCATGCCTCATGACATTCACAAGGCTCTGTTCAATGAACTTCAGGCAGAACTCTGAAATGCCATTTGTCTCATCCCTCTGACCTTCAATAATGGAAGGAATAAGGTTGGATTCAATTGCACACTAATGTGTGAGTCGATGGAAAGTTGATCTCAGATTATCCAGATGTCCACATTGATGTGCTCCATGTCTAATCACCCCTGTCTCTCTTGTCCCTGGCACTATTTTTTCCTTGAATGTGCTTTCTCACAAACTGCCACTGATGTCAGCTGAAAGCTCATGGTGTATGTTGAGAGCTTCTCTATGACTGTTGCAGTGATAAAGATTACTGTCAAAGAGTTGCCATACCATTCTCCTGACCATGATTTGGAACTTGCCAAGTGGTTGGCTAGCAGGGACATTATCTTGTGGGGCAAGTGGAAACTGATCAGAAATGCTTCAAATGTGCTTGGGCCTGTTATCACTCACAGGATCACCTGGATCAATATCATGGTGATCATGGTCCATATATGGATCCAGACTGGAGGAAATCCTATTGATGTCTCATTCACTAGTACCACCAATGCTTGTGACAAGAGTACATAGCCAATGTATGTCCAACTTATTCCTTCTTCTAGTGTGCAATACTGATATGCAGCAGACCCTCTATCCCATCCAAGACATGGTGGATATCAACAGCAAGCTTAATGTCACTCTTGGGTGTATCAAAGATATTGGCATATGCTATGCCAAAGAAGCTCACATTTACAAATTCCAGCAATCCAACTTGATTGAAGGCAACTCAGCCTTGGGGGAAGACAAGTCAGATTTGGGCTCAGGCAAGCATGACAAGAACGACAAGAACACAAGCAATACTCAGACCATGGACTTCAATGTGGACTGGGCCTCAGTCAGGCTCAGAATTAGATCCCAGTTGTGACAACAATGGTGTTGGTGATCTAACTTGATTCCAAGAGCTACAAGGGCTAGTGGATGCCCAAGCTTGGTCACCTTCAAACCTGCTTCTTGATTGGAGTATAGTACTGTGCTGCAACATCACCCTTGCCACCTGGAACACCATGTACAGATGCTACTACAATTGGCATGTGTTCTTATGCAAACACTCTGCTGCAAATGCATCCCACAGAAATGGTTCAAAGCACCTCCATGGTTGAGGTGGCTTTTGATATTCTACCCCTTCCTTATTTGTTCTGACTGTTTTGATGTATGTTCTGCTGCCATGTACAGTATCTACCTATGTACATATTTTGTAATGTGATAAAGCTTGTTTGGACAATTTTGTAGTGAGGTGGTCTTTTCAGTGTGAAGCATTGATGATTGATTAGATCATGTGTCATGGTCACACCACTATCCAGCTATGATGGTGGCTCTATATCATTTCAACTGTTATGCCCAAATGTTCAACCCTTCCTCAACACTGACCATTTGTGGTCAGCCATGGTTTCCTCTTGTTCAGGCTGCCACCTATCTTCAAAAACACACTCAAGTTGAAAATCATGGTTGGTCTCTGGGTTGGTCATGGGTTGTTTTGACTCATATGGCTGCTTGGGTCAAGTTTGGTATGGTGAGTCCATGTTTTGGATATGGGTCTCTATGGTCTCATTGTATATGGTGTATACTATGCAGGTCTCCTTTATCTCTGTTTCCTGAATGCCAAAGGTGGTCTGGGACTGATCATAACCCATGCAGACAGTTGATGGTCTCATGATGGATCATGCTCACTGGAGTTGGCCATGGGTTTTCTCAGAGAAGACATCTGCTAAGTCTTCACACCACTCTGGGATGACTGGTTCCACTGATTGGGTGGTTTGAGCAATTCGGGTGGAGATGGTGGTCTTGTTGATCTGTTCTCCCTTCAGCCAAGCCTGTCATTTGTGTAGTCTGTTGGATATTTTTCTATCTGCATCAAGACCTAACCATTGCAGGAGATAATGTTGGGGAACATATTCAGGGAGTGGGGGATTCGGTGACTTTGGGATGGAGACAGTGTTTGATATCCAGTCAATCTTGGGGTTCCATTTGAATAACCAGGGCATCCCTAAGATGATTTGTTGTCTTCCAAGACTAAGGACCATGAGGTTGGCACTTTCCCTTGAACAAGAGAAGAGGATATCTGTTACGTGAGTTGACAGACCTTATGTCGAGGTCAAGGATACTTACTCTGAGGGAGGTACTCACGAAGAGATGCTGTGTCCTCAAAGCAAGGCAGAGGTTGGAACAAGAGACAAAGGGACTAGGTCACAACTTAGACAAGTTGCGGATTTGTAAGACTGACACTGTGATTGCATAGAACAAGAATGAGGAAAGGAAATACAGGCTAGGTGGGTATTTAAGTACTACAGATTACCTAAGAAGGTTGTAGAACTTTATGGAAGGTTTAGGAACACATGACTATTGTGAGAGAGGTAGTCAATGGAGGAGATAGTCAGTCCTGTAGTGAAACACGTTACTAGAGTGATAGGAACAAGGGATCGGAAAAGCATGGGAAAGCAAGTAAGTAGTGGTCAGTCTCCTCATATAAGGGAGTGAAGCGGAAGTAAGGATGTCGTACTACAGTGACAAGGAAGAACACATGAGAAAGGAAGAAAATTGTAACATTACCCCCTTTGTACACTCAAGCCCCAGGCTTGATACATACCATTCCCCTAGTTGTCATCCACAAGGGTGTTGAGGTTGTCGCGTCAGAGTAAGTTCCTCCATAAGTGTAGTGAATGTCTGGCTGGGTGAGCGGATCTGAAGGTTGCAAACGTCGTTGGAATGTCCCCATCTAAGACAGAGATTACATTGGGTCTCCAGACAATGATGTGCTGCATGGCTGGGCACCGCCTCTCCGCAGGTAGAACAGATGTGCATTGGGCAAAAGAGCCTGTGGTGACTGAGATCTGAGCAAACGTAACATTGGGTGTTGGGGGAGGTGGAGCGAGAGCGTTGAACAAGGACTCTGGATGCTGAGGAAGTGATCCATTGGCCTTTGGTGATCTGGATCCGGATGACATTGTCAGCGTTTATGGAGCTAGCGGTAGGAGAGGGGGTGGGGATGTGATGTGAAGGGCCAGGGGTACGGTGACAGGGGAGGGGAGAGGTCCAACTTGTCCCAAGTAACTGTGTTGCTCGACTTGGGTGAGAGAGAGGAAGATTTCGGTGAAGGTGGGGTGGAGGACGTTGGTGGGGAGCTCCTCCAAGTAGTGGTGGAAGGAGTGGGAGACAAGGAGGTTGAGGATGGACCCTGGTAACAAGGAGAGGGTGGTGCGAAGGGGCAGGCCAAACGAAGTAGGGAGATTGTCCGGGCATGCTTTGAAATGCTGGAGTTGGGCGAGGGCGACATGATGGAGGAGTTGGACCAGGAGTTGGCAAGGGACATATGACGAGAGTCCTTCGACAGCAATGAGGATGGCAGGGGTGGCAGTGACAAGGATGAAAAGAGCATGGATGCAAGACATGGGAAGGAGGCGGATCTGACCCGGGACAGAGTTGGGCGGGGGTGAGTGGGGAGGGTCGTAAGAGGGAGTGACTGGAAGATATGGCATTCGTATGGTGGGGGATCTGATCGTAGGTGGAAGTATCTAAGAATACAAGCAGAGACTCATAGGGCAGCGAAATAGACAGATAGAGTAATGGTAACAGGGACAGTTGGATCAGGGAAAGTGGAGTAGGGAACAGGAGTGGCCACAGGCATGCGCAGGGGGGTACTCACGAAGAGATGCCTTGTCCTGCAGTTTTAGTTGTGGATGGGGCAGCCTGATTCTTTGCAGAAGCAAGAGTGTGTTCAGGCATGGTCAAGATTGAGACCGTGGAGATGAAGGAACTTGAGTTGATAAAGGGTGAGGCCCAATTTCCAAGGGATATCTGTCCACCAAATAGGGATGGTGTTGTCATGTGGTCAAATGAAGGGCATGGCATTGTGGTTAAGTAGCTGAGCTGATGGGTCTGTTTATAAGTTCTGAGTAGTTCCAGTGCATGTTGGAGGTTAGATTCAGGTTTCCATGTGTTTTCCGATGAGGAGTATCCTTTCCATGCGGTCAGGTACCTGTGACGTCCCACAGTGCCTCGGTGTGAGACAATTTGTTTGACTTCGTACTCCTCTTCAGTGCCAATTAGGTTTGGTGGTGGTTTCGAGAAGTTTGGACCATGTGTTTCAGTTTCCTTGTAGGAGGAGAGAAGAGTGGTGTGGAAGACATTGTGTATTTTCCAAGTGGATGGTAAGCGGAGACAGTAGGTGAGCAGAGAAAGCACTTGAGATATTTCAAAGGGTCCCTGTCATTTGGGAGCAAGCTTCCTGGAGGGGTAGTTGAGATGGAGGTTCATTGCTTCCAACCACACCTTATCTCCAACTTTCCAAGGAGAAAAGTTCTGAGTGTTTCATTCCCTCATGATTCGACAGGCCGTTTCATGTGCTGCCAAGGCTTCCTTTTGGGCTTCTTCCAGGGTTGTCAAGCAGTTCTCCAGGGCTGGAAGGAAGGTCTTTCCCAGGGGTGCATATGCTCTGGGTTCATATCTGTGTAACAAGGAGAAAGGTGAAACTTTGGTGGAACTATGAGGAATGGAGTTATGGTGAAACTCAGTGGTGGGAAGGAAGTCTGTCCATTTCCAAGGGTTGTTGGCACAGAAGATGCAGAGATAGGTTTCAACTTCTTGATTGGTCCATTCAGTTTGTCCGTCAGTTTGAGGGTGATATGTGGTGGATAGCTTGACATCATAGTGAAGGAGTCGTGCCAGTTCTCTGGCAAAGGTGGATGCGAATTGTGGGCCTCTGTCGGATATCAAGTAGTTGTGGAGGCCGAAGCGTTTGAACACATGGTGAAGGAAAGGTTTGGCCTCTCCAGCAGCATTTATGGTTTTTGAACAAGGAATGAGAATTACCCCCTTTGTAAGGCCGTGGTTGACCACGACCATCAATGAGTCATGTCCGTTGGAGGGGGGGAGATCGGTGATGAGGTTGACAGAGAGTTGTTTGAAGGGCAGGGGGGAGGATGAAGGGATAGGGGCAAGTGGGGGACAAGTGGGGTGATGGTTGACCTTGTTTTGCTGACATATGGTGCATCCAGATATGAAGGCATTGACAAATGAGGAGAGGCCCGGCCACCAGAAGTCTCTTTCTAGTAGGGCTTTGGTTTGGAAATGTCCCACATGTTCTGTGGTGGGGGAGTCATGTATGGACCAGACAATGGCCTGTCGTTCGTGTGGGGGAATATACATGCGGCCTTTGAGGTATAGGTGGCCATTGGTCATATGCCAGTCATCCATGGATGAGCGAGGGAACAGAGGGGAACCAACTTTCAAGCTTTCTAGGGCCTGAAGTACAAGTGGGTCAGATTGGGTGGATGATTGAATCTTCCAGGCCAGGGCAAGGTCTAGTGCTTGGATGATGATGGGTTCTGGGCATATGGCTGTCTCCTGGTTATCCTGGGTGGTGTCCACATGGTCACATTTGGACAACACATCTGCTGGGGCCATCTTGGTTCCAGGGGTGACCTGCCATTGTAGGTCAAAGTCCTGTAGAAATAGTGACAATCTGGCCTGTCGTCTGGATAGTTTTCAAGGGTCTTTGATATAGGAGAGGTTCTTGTGATCGGTGATAATGGTGATGGGATATGCAGTTCCTTGGAGATATTGGCGCCATTCCTCCAATGCTAAGATCACTGCAAGGAGTTCATGGTTGTAGATGTCATAGTTGTGCTGAGCAGAGGAGAAGGTGCAGGAGAAGTATGCGCATGGGTGTAGGTCCGAGTTTTCGTCTGCCTGCAAGAGTACCGCTCCAGCAGCTAACAAGGAGGTGTCAGTCATGATGGAGAAGGGGCGGGTCATGTCAGGGATTCTTAGGACAGGGGCAGAGGAGAAGATGTGCTTAAGTCGCTTGAAAGCACATTGTTGGAGTTGAGTCCATACCCAGGGTTCTCCCTTGCGAGTGAGTAAGTTGAGGGGGGTGACAATGTAAGAGAAGTCCAGGATGAATTTCCTGTAGAAGTTCGCAAATCCGGTGAACAACCAAATTCCTTTAACCAAGGTAGGGGGTTTCCATTTCTCTATAGCTTCCAACTTCTTCCTGTCCATTTTGATCTCTCCTTGTCCAATGATCATGCCTAGAAATTCCATGCAAGGGGCATCGAATACGCATTTGGAGAGTTTGATGGATAGTCCATGTTCTCTTAGGCATTGGAGTACCCAACAAGTTCATTCATGATGTAGGGCGATGTCATCCTTGGTGTGGATTCCAAGATCATCCATGTAGATCTTCAACCATTTCTCCTGTATCATGTCCGCGAAGATATGATTCATGAAAGTCTGAAAGGTGGGGGGAGCATTGCAAAACCCAAAGAACATGACAGTGGGTTCGAATAGTCCCATAGGAGTGATGAAGGCGGCTTTCCATTGGTCTTCTTCCCTGATACGAATGTTGTTGTATCCCCAGTGAATGTCAAACTTGGTGAATAGGGTGAATTCTTTCATGTTATTGATGAGTTCGGGGATCAGGGGGAGAGGGTAGGCATTTCACATAGTATGGGAGTTTAGGTAGCGGTAATCTTGGCAGGGATGTAGGGTTCCATCCTTCTTAGGGATGAAGAAGAAGGGAGAGGCTTGGGGGGATTTTGAGTGTACGATCTGTCTGGTTTTGAGATGTTCTTCCACAAAGGCTTTACAGGTTTCCATCTCCGTTGGGTTGAGAAAGTAGACTTTGGCAATCTTGGGGGTGAAGTCTGGACAAAGCTTGATGGTATGGTCATAGGGGCGATGAGGAGGAAGTTGGTCATGGGTTTTCTCTGAGAAGACATCTACAAAGTCTTGGCACCATTCAGGTATGACAGGGTCCACCGACTGAGTGGCTTGGGCAATCTGGGTGGAGATGGTGGT
>JBBPMO010001265.1:0-11184 GCA_038090315.1 Xanthoconium stramineum
CGGAAGGTCAAGGATATACAATCCTTCCTCGGTTTTGCCAACTTCTACCACCGTTTCATCTTTAACTACTCAGAAATCACCATTCCTTTAACCCGCCTCACCCACAAAGATACTCCTTGGAACTTCTCTGATGATTGTCACTCAGCCTTCAGCATCTTAAAGACACCTTCACCTCTGCTCCAATCCTCACCCACTACATTCTGGATGCTCCGCTTCTGGTTGAGACTGACACTTCCAACTATGCCATTGCCGGAATTCTTTCCATCTGCTGCCTGGATGAAGAACTCCGGCCGGTTGCGTTCTTCTCCCGAACCATGACAGCTCCGGAACTTAACTATGATACCCATGACAAGGAACTCCTCGCTATACATGAGAGTTTCCAAGCATGGCGACATTATCTAGAAGGCTCCGCAACTCCAATCGACATCGTCACCAACCACAAGAACCTAGAGTATTTTACAGGTACCAAGATTCTAACCTGCCGGCAAGCCCACTGGTTGGAATTCCTTTGCCAATTCAACCTCATCGTCCAGTTCAGACCCGGACAACTTGGTGCGAAACTGGATGCCCTGACTAGATGCTGGGACGTCTACCCCAAAGAGGGGGATAGGGACTACCCTAAGAGCTACATACCTTGCTGCTCCAGTTCTCTGAGCAAGCACAATGTACGACGCCAAGCAACTCCACAATGACATCTTATCCGCACTTTCCTCCGATTCATTGGCTTCCATACACCTGTCCACATCTGAACCCTCTGACTCCCGCTGGTCCATTGACTCAGATGGATTCCTACGTCTGGATGATCGCATCTATGTCCCAGATGCTAATGATCTCTGACTTTGCATCCTCCGGTATAAGCATGACCATCCGCTTTCCGGACATTTCGGACAAAACCAGACCTTAGAACTCATCCGCCATGAATACACTTGGCCAGGAGTTAGGACATTCATCAAAGAATATGTCTCCTCCTGTACCACTTGTGCATGCATGAAGGTCCCAAGACACAAGCCTTTTGGTTTACTCAAACAACTCCCAATTCTGGAGAAGCCATGGAATTCCATCTCTATGGATTTCATTGAGCAACTCCCCAATTCCTCCAGATACACCACAATCCTTGTAGTTGTGGATCGACTATCAAAACAGTGCATATTCATCCCAACCAACAACAAGGTGACATCTCCAGAGTTAGCAAAACTCTTCCTCCTCCATGTCTTTTCCAAGCACAGAGTTTCCTCTCACATTACCTCTGATCAAGGTTCAGAATTTGTCTCCCACTTCTTCTGCTCACTAGGAAAAGCTCTTGACATCCACCTTCATTTTACCTCCGGATACCATCCAGAAGGTGATGGTTAGATAGAATGAATGAACCAGACACTGGAACAATACCTTCAGATCTATTGTAACTATCAACAAGACAACTGGTCTGAACTCCTGCCACTAGCGGAGTTCTCTTACAACAATGCTCCAAACGCTACCACCAGTGTCTCCCCCTTCTTTGCCAATAAAGGCTACCATCCAAACATCTCCATACATCCAGAACGAGACCTTACCTCCGAATGAGCTCGAGAGTATTACATTGACCTCAACTCCCTCCACCAATTCCTCCAAGAAGAAATGGTGCACACGCAAGAGTGATACCAAGGACCTGCTGACGCTAGACGAACTCCGGCACCAGACTTCAAAGTCGGTGACTGTGTATTCGTCAAAGCAAAATACTTCAGATCAACTAGACCCTCCAAGAAACTCTCTGAAAAGAACTAAGGGCCATATGAAATCATTGCTCAAGCTGGAACTGTTTCTTTCACTCTCCAACTTCCGGATACGATGAAGTCCGTACATCCAGTCTTCCACGTATCACAATTGGAACCATCTGTTCCCAACTCAATCCCCAATTGTGTACCACCTCCACCTCCTCTGATTGAAGTTGATGGAGAACTGGAGTATGAAATCTCCGATATCCTCGACTCAAAAATCAATTGAAGAAGACACAACTGCAAGTTGCTCTACTTGGTGCGCTGGTCAGGATATGAAGGGACTGATGAAGAAACTTCTTGGTTGTTGGCTACCGAGCTTGATCATGCTTTGGAACTCATCACTGACTTTCATGTCTGATATCTGGATCAGCCCAGACCTCACTCTGGACCATAAAACCACCAAGAGTACAATCAATTTCTTTTACTAATTACAGGAGGGCGATGAAGAAACGCTATGCCTCACTACCTTCTGCACCTGACTCGCTTTCCTCCCCCTCCTCCTCCTTTTCGTCCTCCTTTGGGCTACTTCTGCTGCTACCCAACTCCACATTTATTCCAGCTTTCACCACTTCCCTCTGCTCGTCCGCCAAATCCATCACTTCTTCCATCTCCACATCTGGAACTCCCTCCAAACCCTCCAGCAAATCCTCTCCATATATCTCCTCCGCCTTGAGGTGGATCAGGTCTTCAAGGATTAGGTTTTGATGGTGAAGGCGCTGGTTCTGCACTTTCACCGTCGCCTCCAATGACTTGATGGCGTCCATGATCCCTCCAAACAACTTCATCCAATCTGGCATTCCCCACAGCTGGACCGAGCCCAACTCCGACACATCCTCTGACCTCTGTTTCTTCCATGGCTGGTCCTGCTTCTCTGCTACCTTCCGCTTCCACTTTGGTGCTTTCTCCTCCCCCAGTCTCTCACAGCGCCCCTTCACACCCTTGCACTCCTCACAAGAGGTTGACTTACCACCCACCAATATCTCACACACCATGCCCCGACTCTCACACCTCTGGCACTGAGGGACTAAGGTTTCCAACCTGCCCTTCCCCTTGTCCTTACTAGCTCCGGCACCCTGCTCCGCCCAGACTTCCTCAGCCTACCAGACATTAGCACCACTTATCAGGCAACGTTGAAACACTTACCCTCTTTTTGGCTGCCTCCTCCTCCACCTTACGATGTGCCTCTGCCACCTTCCAGCACTCTTCTGCCTCCACCACCTTCCTGTGCTTCTCTGCCTCCTCCGCTTTCCACCACTCCTCCGTGTGCACTAGACGGTGCTGTCTCTTCTTGGCATTCTTCACCTCAAACAAAGTGTCGGTGTTGTTGTCATTGTCAACAAGATGATTGTCGGACCAGTTTCGAATGTTGGTGAAGTCAGACATGATGGTGGTTGATAAGGAAGAGGAGCAAACAGAGAAAACACAGACTTTATACAACCCTGGGTATTTTTCAAACTCAGACTTCCAACTCTGCATTGTCCTCCGCTTTGACCACACTTTGGCCTTCAAGGGTTCAGGCCTAGAGGGGGGATACTGTCATATCCCATACGATCGACCAAGTCAACTCCAGCAGTACAGTCCACTTCCAACCCCTTTAGAAACCAACTCTGGCATGATCTCACCCAGGACTCACTTCTGGACCTCCAGACATGTATTAGGGTTCCCTCTTGTCATCCTCCATTTTAGTTACCCCCTTTTGTACTAAGGTTTAGTAGCATTCTCGCCACTGATCCTATGAACCTGCGCCACAGTTCCACATTCCGGACAGCTGGTGCGCAGCCTTAGCATTCTACATCTGTTCCTGTTATTCAGCTACATTCTCTGCTACCAATCCTGTACACCTCTGTATTATAAGTACTGTACCCCCGAGCCATGTATTCCCCTCAGTTCAAATATCAACTAAGATTCCACTCCCCTCTGATCCTCTACTAGAGTCTCTGACTCTCCTCTGAACACTACTCGACTTTGTTGCTGTGTGACGTTAAAGTCTTACCTCCGAGTTATCTCTGCGTTCTGAAATCCAGGACAAAGACTTGACAAGGGCACAGCGCTCCTCTCTGAGTCGCTGAAGCCAAGTCCCATCTGACACTAATCTCTGGACATTCCAGAGATAGTTCCGGAGTTGACCCGGTCTTGACTGTTTCAGACATTATGATGACACTGAAACAAGGGGGTTGGACGATTGAGGTATCTCACATAGTGTTTAAAAGTGTGGTCTACTCCGGTTTTTTTGCTATTTTTGGAAAGACTGGACCTAGACCAGTCCTAAAATGGAAGGGGAACATCCAAAACCAGACTGGACTGATCAAAACCGGTCTAAACCGGTCTTTTAAAGATCGGTCTTTATATGGGTGATGACATCATAATCAGACTTAGGGGTGGCGGGGAGGGTTATAGTACCAACCATTGGCTACATTTAGAGCGTTTGATCATGTGTTTTGGCCCAGAAATGACGGAGATATCCACATTTCCGGGTAACATGTTGAATATTCTCTTGTCAAGCTGAATCTACATAAATAAATTCCAAAGAAATATGATAAAATAACCAAAAATAGTCCCAATATGGTAGTTGATATGTACATAATTGGTCCTAAAAAAGACCAGTTTAAACTGGTTTTCTTTGGTCTTTTTGATTTCTCCGAAATGAAAAGACCAAGACCAAGACTGCAAAAGACCAACAAATGGTCTTTTTTGGTCTTGGTCTTGTTTGGTCTTAGTCCAGTTTGTTTGCAGTCTTTTGCCAGTCCTAGGACTGGACTTTCAAACACTAACCAGATTGTACCTGGAGGGATTAGCCTCCTAATGGTATGACCAAGAGGTCGATTCACTGGACTGACAGGTCCAAGACTGGACATTTGAAGATGTCATCTGTGGATTGTTCCAACAATTCGTGCATGAGGCATCAGCACAAAATGCAGCAGATCAGTACAACCGCACAAGGTTCTCCCATGAAAAGGGAGCCCTTGCATTTTATAATGACTTGAAATGTCATGCATGCAGGATGGTACAACCACTGGACAATTATTCATTTAGGAGGAAATTCCTCCATGGGTTACCCCACTTGATCATAAAGAGCATTTTTGAAGCTCATGGAATCTCCACTGAACACTCAACAATTGAGGAAATCCTCAAAGAGGTCTGACACATGGAGACTGCCCAAAAGGCAATCAATATGCATATGAGGTTGAGCCACACCAGCTCAGGAGGGAAATCCTCCCAGGGACCAAGTGGTTTGAACTCACATGAAAAGAAGGAAAGCAGAAGTTCCTCAAAGGGCGATGGCCCAAAGTATGTCAAGAAAGGTGATACAATCTATTGCCAAAAGACGAGATTCCCCAGTAAAAGAGAAGGGAAAGGTGGGATGAACCACCAGACTAAGGGCCATCAGACCCAAACCTATGACAAGGGAGCACAACACTGGAAGTTCCTTCTGGGGATAACATGCTACAGATGTGGCAAAGAAGCCCATATGGCTGACCAGTGCAACCAACCCCGCAAGGATGGCTGGAAAGGCCTGGCAACACCTTGCCTCTTTGCAGCTGAAGTGCAAGAAGAAGGGCAGGAACAGCCCAATGACATGAAAGATCTGGCGGAAAACACCAATGAAGAAGTGGTGAATGAGACACCACAGGATGAACAAGAAAACTCGGAAGAGGTTGTAGAGGACCTTGAGGACCTTGAGAACGAACAATTTGACTATTATGAAGAAAATTGTGAGGTAGAGGATGACGATGAGCCAGTTGCCTTCTACAGTGCCATGCACCATGAAGAGGGATCTTCACAGGACGAAGATATCGTTTGATGGGCTATGATGCACAAGGATGAACTCCCAGAACTCAAAGGATTGAGCATATCATGGCCCATCCAACAAGAATGGGAATGGTCATGCCAATATGGTGCAATGCACCAAGAGTATTGCAAGGAGTGTAATCGCCACGTACAACATGTAGGACTAGCCCTATGATGGGGAAATCTGTCTCTCGAGAGGGCAATTGAATTCCTTGAATGCTTTGCGAACAAGGAGTTCGAGAGAGGTGTAGACTATGGAACTAGAACACACCAAGAGCCAGTTAGCTCAGCAGATGAATGTCTGCATGTGGCTTGCCATTTGATGGCACACCATCTAAGGATTACAGAAAAGAAGAGACTTGATCTCCTAGTAAGGACTATGGCAGTCCATTCTGCTCTAAACAGAGCTGGTCATCACAATGACAAAATAGAAGAGAGAGTAAAATCTCTCATTCAGGACCTTAGGGACAAAAGGGAGCAACATGCAGCACTCCAGATTGACCAATATGAGGTCACACTCAACACCCAACTGGGGACTGTTTGGGTAAATCGAGAGGGGCAAATAGAAAGCTGCCCCAAACCCAAACACCCAGGGGAATCAAGTACAATTGATTCCGGTATCACAATGGAATTGGAGGAACAATCCTCCCATGAGGGTATGGAAACCCCCAAGTGGACTTGGTCTCCACTATATGGCCCTATCCATAAAGGTAACTCATGCCTGGATTGCAATGCTCGGGTAGAACATATATCCAAGCATGCAATCAATGGAGTTCCATCATTATCCATTGCTCAGCAATATACACAACAGGTTGTGAGACGCAAATACAATCGTGGATGGAATGACTGTGACAAGGCGCAGATGGAAGGACACAGACTACAAGTTGGCCGTGTCCATAGTGCATTGCAAATGCTAGCTACTTGTGTAGTAAGAACTACTAGGGCAATCTGACAGGCATCTGAGAATGCCATAGACCATGTCCATCTAATGAACCACCATGGGTCCTCACCAGAACTCTGGGAAGGCGCAGTAAGGGAACTTATCAATATTGATAGTACCCTGCTTCCTAGCCTACCCAGAAGTGAAATAGTCATGTACAACAATGACATAGTGGTATCTACACCACATGGATTGATTACTGTCAACTATGACAATCCGGCAGAACACCCGAATGTACAGATGGCCACAATCCAAGTAAAAGGGGAAAGTGAGAAACTCAATGGGTCTTGAACTTTTTGGTATGCAATGCATACAAAAAATACAGCTGATAAAGCTGTGGAGGGCCCCCACCCTCAGATTGCTCCAGAAATGCGCAGATGCACAACCATCAAGACAAAGGTCAGCAGATGTAAAGTGTACATCATGATTGATACCAGAAGTACCGGTAATTTCGTGAGCCCTGCATTTGCAAAGGTCACCAGGATGAAGGTATTCCCATTAGAGCAACAGCTCACGTTACAATTAGGCTGCATAGGCAGCCAGTCAAAAATCACTCATGGTGCATCAGCAAACCAGCTCTTGGCTGTACAGAGTCACACAGAGTTGTATAGACTCACAGACCCTAAAGAAAGGTACCTAGTATTGCAGAGCTCCACAGAGCTGTATATTTCTGTGACACCACACAGTCCCACCACTTATAGTAGGCTTTCCATAGATCAAACAAAAGTAATAAAATAAAATCAAGTTATATTGAATATATCTAATACATTGTGCACATAGACTAACTTGGGTGGGGGCCTCATTGTCGTCGTCCGCGGGCTGTTTGTCCTGCCTTGTCGTCCGTCCCCCACATCATCGTCATCATTGTCTGGTGGGAGCCTCGTTGTCTGTTCCCCACATCATCGTTGTCAGCCGTCCCCCACATCACCATCATCGTCATTGTCCACAGGCCATTCGTCCTGTGGAGGCCTCGTCATCATTGTTGTCTGGTAGGGGCCTCATCCATTCTCCACGTCGTCGTCAGCCATCCCCCACATTGTTGTTGTTGTCATCGTCGTCCACAGGCCATTTGTCCTGCAGAGGCCTTGTCCTCGTTGTTATCTGGTGGCAGCCATGTCGCCATTGGGAATCATCATCTGTCCCCCACATTGCCATCGTCGTTGTCCATGGGCCATTTGCCCTGTGTCATCTGTCCCCCACATTGCCATCGTCGTTGTCCATGGGCCATTTGCCCTGTGGAGGCCTTGTTGTTGTTGTCAGCCATCCCCCACATCGCTGCTGTCATCGTCATCTGCAGGCCACTCGTCCTGCGGAGGCCTCGTCCTTGTTGTTATCTGGTGGGGGCCTTGTTGCCATTGGAGATCGTTGTCTGTCCCCACATCCTCGTTGTTGTTGTCCACAGGTCATTTCTCCTGTGGAGGACTTGTCCTCGTCGTTGTCTGGTGGGGGTCTTGTTGTCCCTCCCTCACATCATCATTGTCATCGTCTTCCGCTTGTCTGGTGGGGGCCTTGTTGTCCCTCCCTCACATCATCGTCATCGTCTGTGGGCCACTTGTCCTGCAAAGGCCTCGTCCCTCCCCCACATCGTTGTTGTTGTTGTCCGGTGAGGGCCTTGTTGTCGTCATTGTCGTCAGTCCTCATTGACTGTCCTCGCCCTGTTGTCGCTGTCGTCTGGCAAGGGCCTCATCATTGTCCACATTGTCCCTGTTGTCATTGTTGTTGTCTGGCAAGGGTCTCATCGTTGTCCACTGTTGACCGTCCTTGCTGCATTGTCGTCATCATTGTCCGGTGAGGGCCTCGTTGTCATCCATGTCATCCCTGTCATCATCGTGAGCAACTGACGACGGTGGCATGATGTGCCTGTGTGGTGTAGTGAGCAACAACCTCTGAGATGTGTGACTGACTTACCTTTTTTTTAGCGGGTGTAGTGGCTGACGATGGGGGTACATCGAGGGACAACACGCCTGGGACTTAACGGGCACTGTGGTAAGTGTGCAATCTGACTTGTAACAGACTTACTTTTTTTTCATGGATGGAGGAAGCCATAGTGGCGATGTAGCGTGTCAGGTGGCTCCACTTGAAAGTCACATGACCCTGCACTCACAAATTTTTGCTAAGTCCCCAAGGACTAGGATAGGGTAGCTACACTTTTAGTACACTTTTAGTACACTTTCAGGAAACTTTCAGTACACTTTTTATACACCTTTACAATATCTTTCATACACTTTTAGCATGCTTTTTTGTACACTTATACTACACTTCTCCATACATTTTCGGTACACTGTGTGTCTGAGAGACACAGCCACAATATCTGTACAGGCTGCGTAGACTCCTACAGAGTGCTGCAGTCTGTTGGCTCTGTAGCCAGAAAAGGTTGGTTTGCTGATGGAGAGATAGTCCTGTAACAAGACGCAGTACTAGAGAGAGAAACATAAGGCAGGACAAGAGTGTGGAAAAGCAAGTAGGTAAAGGTCAACCTCCTCATGTTATGTTAAGGCCTGGGTTTGAGCCTAACGTTGTATACTGGGAGTGTCTAGAAAGTAATCTCCAGTCGGATCCATATCGAGAGTGTCATTCAAGTAATCTTTGATGTGCAAGGAGTGTCCTTGAGTAATCTCTTGCTGGATATGGTTCGCATTGAGTAAAGTATCCTAGGGAGGATCTCACGAAGAGTTGCAACATCCTAAGAGAGCCATTCTGGGTGAGGGAAGGCTTCAGATGGGTGGGGTCTCAAGGTGAACCTTGGAAGACTAGAAACTAGGCTGAATTGCATAGAACTAGCTAAGGAGCAAGATACAGGAGTGGAGGTCTTATATACTGTACAGTGAGGCACATGGACTGAGGGGAAATGAAAAGAGAAGATCATAAGGGGAAATAGGAGAATTGTACAAGAGGGTATCGACCAATGACCATAAGAGAGATACATAGGTGAAAGAAGAAATGGGACAGAGAGCCAGTGCTGTGTAGCGAATGTGGAGCAGCTGCGGAATCTAAAGAGGAAAACATATGAGATGAAAATGGAAACCATCGGACCGAAGGACCAGTGGAGGAGCGGGACGGATCAAGACAGGAATGGAGAAACAGAGCGGAGTGGTGCATCTATAATGGGAACAGAGTTCCGTTCTACAGGAATGAGGTGTTGGGGATGAAAGTGGATAGGGACCAAAACTGGTCCGGAGAGGCAAAGAATTCGTCAATGGAGAGATAGTGAGAGTCAGGAGAAAGGAAAATGTAGGGGATGTCATGGATGGACATGAATTCCGTAACACCTCATATAGAGGAGTGAAACAGAAATAAGGTTGGCGTACTATGGAGACAAGAAAGAACACATGAAATGGGAAAGAAATTGTAACATTACCCCCTTCGTACACTTGAGCCCCAGGCTCAATACATCTGACTTCCCTAGTTGTCATCCACAAGGGTGTTGGGGGAGGAGGAATGTGAGTGTTGGACCAGGACTCAGGAAGAGAAGGACATGATCCATTGGCCTTTGGCAGTCTGAATGTGGATAGCATCTTTGTCATCTACTCCTCCCCCTCCTCCCTCCTCCCCCATCATCCCCTTTCCCTCCCCCATCCTTTCCCATCATCTTCCATCACTTTCTCCAACATTCTCCAATCTTTCCTACCACTTCCCACTCATTTCCAGCATTCCCCATTACTTTCCAGTCTGTTGCAATCTGTGCCATACTGTGGCCATACTGGAAAACCTGGGAAGTCTAGGGCCTCAACTTAGGGTGAGGGTTAGTTTGCTGATGTATGGCAGAGGGTGCAGGAGAAGCGGGACGTGAGGAGAGTTGAAGGGCCAAGGGAATGGGGGAGGGGGAGTTGGTGGTCTGTTGAGTAGTCCCAGTTTGTCTGTGGTAGTGTAGTTGTTCAGCTTGGGTGAGGGAGAGATAGATTTGACGGAATGCTGGATAGAGGACATTGACTGGGAGCTCCTCCAAGTAGCAGTAGAAGGAGTGGGTGTGCAACAGTTCGAGGACAGGTCCAGGCAGGAGGGAGATGGTAGTGCGAAGTGGGAGACCAAAGACATTAGGTAAGTCATCTGGGCAGGCTCTGAAGTGCTGGATCTGTGTGAGAGTGATGTGGTGGAGGAGTTGGACAAGAAGTTGACAGGTGATGTCAGTTTGGTAACTGGGGAGTCCTTTGACTGCGATGAGGATGGCAGGGGTGGCAATGACAAGAGTGTAGAGGGCATAGACCTGAGACGTCAAGAGGAGAGTGATCTGGATGGGCTGAGAGTGGGGTAGGGGCGTGTGGGAAGGTTTGTAAGTGGAAGAGGTTGGAAGGTAAGACATGGGGTAGGAGAGGGATTGGTGGAGTGATGGTGAATGTATAATGACAAAATACCACTTCCGGATCCGGGACTGGTATGACCAGTCAAACCCTACAATTTCAGAATTGCCGGAACCACCAGAACCATCAGAACTGCCCAGAACCATCTGGTTCCGACCGGAACAGACTGGAACTACTGGAAGTGTCGGAACCCACAGTTCCAAACTTGGTAGTCCCCTTATAGACATTACTACATTATTCATTCCACCCTGTTCCATTCATTCCCATTGAGGTATGAGTGTGCCTTCACCACATAGCACTATATATGTCTGTACTTCACCTATTGACACCTCAGTCATTTCCGCCCTCTTTGGCATCGACTGAGGTGAGTTACTACTTCTCTTACTTATCCTAATACTCATGT
>JBBPMO010001266.1:0-11179 GCA_038090315.1 Xanthoconium stramineum
AGAGAACGTGGTCGGCGTCGGCGATGACGCCCTCGATGATTGGTGTCGTTTCATGACTGGATGCCGTCGAAGACGGTGAGCTCGCGACTGCCCGCGTGCAAGTTGTGTCGTTCACAAACCACGAGGCTACCGCACTGGAGCTTGGAGCTGTTTCTCACGCACCGAGCCACCGAGTCGCGGCCCGCTCCGCCCGAGAGTTCGCTTGTTTCCAGACGCACTGAGCGAGCTCATCGCAAAACAGAGGGTTAAGAATCGCAGTTTTTACATCACCAGCAGCCCTCGACAAGGTTACTATCAGGACTAGTGCCCCGAAGCCCCGGTCTCAACGCCACAAGATTTGGTTCAGTCCAAGCCGTTTCACTTGAAAATTGTGGAGTAATTGGTCCATCTTCGGCAGAATCGGTACTGTAAATATTCCTCTTGCAACTCTGCAGTATGTTTGCCGCGTTGGCAATGTGGCAGGGTCTGACGCTTACACAACCCTCATTTTAGTGAAGGCATGGAGACCTTAGCACTTGGCCACCTCGCGTCAAACGAAAGGACAACAGGACCCCATTCAGTGTTGTTTTGCACTACATCTTGCACCCACACTGAATCACACGCACGTGCGTATACATGGATAGACGTGTCTGTGAATCAACCTAAATCAATTAGCAGATGAGACAATTGCTCCGGGTCAGCTTTGCCACGACAGGTGCATACGGTGACAGGGCAACGATGTGAAATCCGACATTAACAAATTGCACTTGGCAACAGAGTCACTCTCCCACTCCAATCTTTTTCGCCGTAACAAGTATGAGAAACAAAGAGCTCCAAGGTTGTGGGAAGCCAGTCGGCAAATTTCCTTGCCTTCGGCTTTGTGGTATGTACATATGACCAAATAGATGGAATAAAACTCGGAGTCGGTGCGCAATGTCCAATTTTCAGCGAGGTAGTTGTGCACTACCTTGTTTCAAGCTAATCATAGAATCCTACAGATGTTCTAGGCCTCTGGCTGCCGTTCGTCAGGAGAGAGTCGACATGGAGGTGTCTTGATCCTTCGACACCGCTGTCGTGTGTTCGCTTCAAATCGATGCCTCAATTTAATCAGTGTCAACCCGAGAATGTTCATATCACTGGCCAACCTCGCTGAAATTTCTTAAGTACTTTACCCGTTCAGCGCATATCGGATTCTCGATAGTATTTTTGACCATGTCCGTTTGCGGCTTTGGACCATTCCTTTAATATCCTAAGCTTGGAGATCCCTCGCATGATATGAAATGTTCGCATTAACGGCGTTCATTCCCCAGTCATGGGGATTTATTGGTGATGTCATGACGGAAGGGACAAGAATACCTGCGAAATTCCATCACACTTTGATTCGCTGGTGGACGGTCTGGTCATGGATGCAGTAATTGGAACGTAATCTTCTTCTCGCCTCCTCTCTGGCTTCACTTTGATAAGATACCCCCTCAGTTCGGCGCGCTCTGAAGCCATCGGGATCCTTTGGACTCCTCAAACCAGTGTGTGCTTCAGGATCCCAAAGCGCCGACTTTTGTCTGCCTTCGCCACGCGGGCGTTGAACCTTAATGCCTAGCCTTGGCCATCTCTCTAACTGCCATTACGACGCTTATCACTAGTTGGCGGATCATGAGTCCTATAGGCACACCATGCGAATAATGGCCTCAACCTGCGTTGATGTACTTTAACCTTACATCCATCATCTGGAGTCTTTCAACCTCCTCTAATCCCTGTCAGGTATATCGCCTTCGTGAGCTCTCCGGCCTGCTGTCATCAATCTATGGGATGTTTACGCTAAGCTTGACGCCTCACTCTGTGCCATGTTAACCTCTGCGAGGTAGTGTTGGACGGGTCCGGTTCAAACCAGACTTTTTGAGAACCGAACGCACGGTTGCGTTCACGTCCACCAGTAGTCGAACGTGTGGTTGGCGCGTTTTGAACCAGTGGCTTAGGTAATCACCCAGTGAGGGTGTGTCACATACCGTACCCTTTCACCGCGGGTTGAAGGCGTTTCGCGAGTCGTCTTTACTGCTGATAGGCCTCTGCTGGAGCCTTGGAGATTCAATCGAGATCCTTCAAATTAAAATTTGATGCGACCTCGAAGTCAAACAGCACTACAAATACGCCACAAAGTGCTCCGTTTATGTTGTCCTGCACCTAGAGAGAACAGACTGGAAAATACTGAAGGGCGCCACAAATTCGATCTTCAATGTGTCTGGTGAGGCTTATCTCCATGGAGTGGTGGTGACTACCAGTAGTTTCGAGGAGGATTAATTGAACGTGCCGTCTGGTTCAGTGTTCGGGAAAACCTTCATTGAACCGGATCGAACCGAACCTGTCCATTTGCATGTTCTCGATCCGTCGTAGTCGGAGAGTTGCCGCATCACAGAACTGGAAAGTAGTGGAAGTATAATTCGTCCGATCATCATTTAGGAGATAAGGAGACATACCCACCACCATGCGTGTCACGGTATGCAGGAACTAAACTTGCCTCCTCGTCTCTGTTCGCCAACAATACAATATTCAGCACTTAGAGCTGCTGATAAGCTAGATTAATTCGCACGGGAGGAGCGCGTGAAAAAGAATAACAATAATAATTTAAGCTTCATATGACGCACAGCTCGCCTCCTTTCTGAGGAGGATTCTTTCCAGTCACTCAAACTGCGCTTGATATTATAAGCGACGGGTAACAAGGTAATGATTTTAGTGGAACTCAACGGGCATGGTCTGATCACCTACAACTCCGGATCCGATCAGAGCTATATGGCCGTTAACCGGCTTAACGATTATGCCGATGCGTACCCCAACTTCAGGATTAAAGAAGTTGCCGTTGTTCGCGCGTACGGCCCAGAACTTTACCGACATCGGTGCGTATGCAGCTGAGCTCAGGCTCCTTCCCACTACAGAAGGTGATGTCAAGGCCGTCCCAGTAGATCGCCCCAACCTCTCCACCAAAGATGGGAAGCAGCCTGAATGGAGTACCGCGGTTGCTGCCACAAATCTGTCGTGAGATATCATCGCGTAACGGTTTGGAGTCTGAGAGTCTCGGGTCTTTCAAAGTGGCACTTAGGTCTGACTGCACAGACAGCTTCTTACGGAATCAACTGATACTTATATGGCGCTCTAGCCGTTAATGTATAAGCTGCAACGCTTTGTCCGCTCTTTACCAGATGGATCTGCAGCGCCAGGAATGCTGGAACATTACGACATAACTTGAACGACATTCGATCATCGGGGGCCCTCAGCGGCAAGGGCTTGCTACACGCATCAAACCAGCATGCCGATAGCGCATCGAGATATCCTAGCCTAATCGGAGGTCTGCATTGTTCCTAAACGAGGAATCTCGTGAAGCAACGATACTTCGCCTCCCGCCTTCGACTTTAACTTTCTACTATCATCGTCGCTATCTGAGTACCAACTGCCTGGGAGGGTTCACTGCACAGAATACTTTGTACATAGGCGGTTGCACACAGCCTATCTTAGTTGGGAAATTCGGAATCATCGGTATTAAAGATAAGTACTCCTGTCTCAGTCCGGAAGTGAGAATGACAGTATTATCTATCTGTGAATCTATCTGTGACTCCGAACGCCGTAATTAAGAATTAACTTACCTCAAAATACCATCAAGGCTAGAAGCTTTGGTACAAGAAGTGCTCCACGGAACTCTGAAGTAGTTCGGACCACCCCAACCGTTACGTATAGTACGCATGCAACCATTGTTTTCCGAGCTGTCCAGTACCTTAATACGAGCCAGACAGATCATGAACCAGTCACGCACATACAGATCTGTATCGTGACGAGTCGAGTTTCCTCACTGGCAGTTTCAGATTGGCACTAGGATGAGTAAGTGGAACGAACTTCGTGCTACATTGAATTTCTATCGTTGGTGAATATGGATGAGCACGCTCTGCCGTATGGGCGGCCAACTTGAAGCACGAAGAAAGAATATCCGATTACCACAAATCGGTGGAAGCGAGTACTGTGCTCCCGATTTTCATCCGGGGAAAGGATTTAAACCCTTGCTCCACTGCAGATATCCTATCCCCACCCACTCGTACTCTGACTCCGCGACACCACAACATGACCATGACGATGCTTTCCCAAGTTCCCGAAGATATTACAGAGCTTATGCTCGATCCGTCAGACCCTGCTCCCGAAGACGGGATCCCAGTACAGGGACCTGACTTTGACAAGGACTTATCACTCGATGGCCTTCTTCGTAGTTATGAGAGGATCGGGTTCCAAGCCACCAGCCTGGGAAGAGCCATCAATATCGTCAATCGCATGGTAAGTCTACTCTTTGTACGTGGAATCCAAGCTCATCGATTATCCTACTCGATGCAGCGAAAGTGGCGTCCCTCAGAGGAGCCTGTTGCACTCGATGGGCTGGGGGAAGAATACCTCCAAGCCAAGGCTCAATTGCGCTGCAACATCTTCCTTGGTTACACATCGAACATCATTTCCTCCGGACTGCGTGAGGTTCTACTCTACCTTGTAAAGCACAAACTCGTCTCAGTGCTCGTGACCACTGCGGGCGGGATTGAAGAAGACTTCATCAAGTGTCTCGGCAAGCACTACCTCGCCGACTTCCATCTCAAAGGGGAGGAGCTTTACGACAAAGGTTACAACCGCATCGGAAACCTCATCTCTCCCAATAACAACTACTGCGATTTTTCGAGGTGGTTCCTTCCCATCCTGGACACCATGTTGGAAGAGCAACAGGCCTCCGGAAAAGTGTGGACACCGAGTGCGATCATCCACCGCCTTGGAAAGGAAATCAACAACGAAGAATCTGTATATTACTGGGCTTACAAGGTGAATACGATGCAGCACCCCGCCTTACCTGCTCAACTCTCCGGATATGGCTGACGTAGTACATTCATTTAGAATAACATCCCTGTCTTTTCCCCGGCCATCACCGACGGTGCTATAGGAGACATCGTTTACATGCATTCCTTCGTGAGACCCGGGCTGATTATCGATATTGCCCGTGATATTCGCGCGTTAAACGAACTGTCTCGCCACTCGAAAAGGGCGGGAATGATCCTTGTCGGTGGTGGTGTCGCTAAACACCAGATCGCGAACGCGATGGCTTTCGTAAGTGAGCGTCGTCGTCGAATGGACAGTTTATTAACATCTTTACAGAGGGGTGGGGCTGACTACTCAGTATATATTGTTAGAGTTTAACCCATTTCCTTTTGTGACCTTCTTCTGATCACTTTGCGCAGAACACGGCGCAGGAATTTGACGGATGTGATTCTGGCGCTCGGCCAGACGAAGCAGTTACCTGGGGAAAGATCAAACCTGAGGCCGAATCAGTCAAGGTGCTGTTTCCTTTGGTGTGCCCTTGCGTTCATGCTGACACTTGCATCCTCAAGATTTACGCTGACGCGACGTTGGTTCTGCCACTCCTCGTAGCTGCCACCTTTGCGCAGAAGGACAGCAAGGTCGAAGACGAAACCTTCTAGACGGCTGTAGGTTGCAGGCTCAATGTCAGACATTGACGAAGCTACGCTACTTCGATGAAGAGATTGCGGATATTGGGGATTTTTGTGTAACTTTATGTCTCGTTTGAGTCTGATCGTATTTTTTGAGACATGTATTATCAGATACCAAGTATGCTTGAGTACTTATTCAGTGTATTTGACGTTGACTACGCCTAGGCTCCAGTGGTAAGATTCACCTCGACCTATGCCTCGGAGGGGCGGAAGCGCCAGAAGGGGTATGGGAAGTCAGTGACGTATCCCAACCACCGGCTCCGAGTACTCGGAGTGCCAGGCTCGCCTACAGACGTGTGTACATATTATATAAGTTTGTATTGGATCCACACGTCAGTGTTTCCTCGAAGCGAAGAAGATTGAAGGGACATCACGTATCATGCTACTAGGTCAAGCCTCAAGTGCCGATCAGTACACGCTTGATCCTCCTGGACACGTACTAATGTATGTACACGTGAAGTGCGCCGCCGTACGACTTGCGAACTGCCAGCAGATGATTATTTTTTCCCCAAGGGTGAAACATGTTGCACCTGGCGCTTACTTGCTGAAATGAGAGCTAGGGTGGCGACCAGCGTGGGATGGGGTATGTACGTCACAGGCTGCCAGAGGGCTTGTTTCACAAAAAGCTCTGGGCGATGGGGCAGATATTGCTGGCACGGCGGGCTGTCTCCCTGCAGCAGCATCCGTAATATATTACAATTTTGGTATTGGCCGTGCAGCACGTAAATACGTAAACGAGAGGACGAGACAAACGCAACTACCATGTATCAAAGCAAAGGGGGTATGCACTGTAAAAACGGAGTCATGGCACACAAGTTCAAATCTAGTATCAGAACAGGTAGTGCAATCCTGGCGCTGCCATGATGCTGTTTGCTTGTGAACAACCGCAATCAGCAAGATGTTCAAGGAGCTGAGAACGGTTAGCGTAAGCCTCGAAGCCAATCCTTGAGTAGAGGCACTCTGGGTATTTTCTATGGCCCCATCTCATACACTTCGGTAACGTTTGTCACCGAAGCGTCGTACCCTTTAAGTTCACCTGTTCCTGGACCAAGTGAAAAGTGCTTTGCGGGCGACAGGTCCGGAGTTGGCCTAGCTTGGAACTCGATGGTATGGCTTTCTGTCTGTGTCAATTCAAGTCAGAAATGCTCATCAAGTGTAGGTAGCCTTCGTCGTAAAAGCAGTACCTGTTTGTTCAGACTGTTTATCACGTTTTCTGCGGCTGTCGCGGTCGTTCCGAATAGAACATTATCCCGGTTTGTGAAAGTAGTCCTCCAACCTCCACGAGCATTGAGTGTGGAAAGAAGCGAGTTTGAATACAGCTTCGATAGCGCAAAGTCCCAAATGTAGTTTCTGAGGAAGAAAAGGTAATCAGGCATTGCCGTATCCTCACCACGAACTCAGGCGCTCACATTGTTGTACCCTAGACGTGAGAGAATTTAAATTCCCACCTAGTAGGAGCCTCAGAAATGCTGACTGACCTTGACTATCAGGAATAACGACACGTCGAGAGAGGCGGACACGGCTGTAATCAAACCAGTCTGTACGGTCACTGTGTCGTTTTGAGTCATCCAGCATTTATGCACCTGATCGAAACAAACGCACGCCGGATAACCTTATTTATAAGATCGTCTGTCGCGGCGAAGCCCGTACGTTGGCGCCACTAATTGGGATTGAGGACCAGGCTGATGATAATGTCAATGATACTCACCAAGGTATATACCAGCGATGTTGTGATTATGATATCTGCGACAGCAGAGGATGCCAGCCAAGTGATTACAGCACCGTCGAATTTGTGAAAGTGAGCATATTCGTTAATGAAAGTGACCGAAATCGTGGTTGCGATGCCACCAACTGTGGTAGAGCTGAGACGGATTGCATTATGGAACGGAACATCCAACTCACCGAATGAAGTGATGGCGAAGAAGGTGATAATAGCGGGCACGATGGTCGATTGAGTCATCACCCTCACACGCCACGCAATGAACAGCTGGACCGGCGAAGAGATCATCACCTGTAGGTGAGATCGTTAGCCGAAACTCATGAGATTGTTTCTTTAGGCTCACTGTCAACAGCGGATCTTTGGCCATCTAGTCAGCGACACATTTTCTTCACCGTTCACGACCGCTTACCAGGAATTAGCACTGGGATTCTTGAGTAAGCTCAAATGCGATTCAATAGTGAGGGTGATGCTTACTGATAGGCGCAACTATAACCGCTCGCGCAGTACCTGCATGATATCACTTTCAGGACTCTCTCAAGGGATATGGAGGGAGATAGATTTACAGTAGCGATCAATGAGGGGTTCGTACATCATGCCAATGTCGAATGCCGTGTTCAGCGTCTCGAGGAAAAAGAGGTAGAATACCTTTTCAAATCGAAGTTCAGGCTTGTGTTGAGTCTGTTTGGACGAAATAACTCACAAACATCTTGATCCACCATGCGTCCCTATAGATCACCAGTGTCTTCAGTCTGAACGGGTGTACCGCGCGAAGTACCTCCTACCTTTTGAACGTCTGGAAATATATATAAGTCTGCCAGGGACGACAAAGGTTCAGTATACTCCTGCTAGTCTTATTAAGTGTCATACCTGCACCACCAATGCCTGAATTCTTCGCCTCAGCGTTATGCGACCAGGGTGGAATCAGATATGCTTACGCCGTATAACATTGTATTGAAGAATACGCCAATAAGCATTGGCCCGAATCTAAGGCGAAAGGGATCAGAAATGATTTGACCGTCTGAGTCATTGAGACTAACAGTAACTTGACACCGTCCATGGCGCTTCAAGGGGAAGGATGCATACTGCAGTGTTGGGAGTTTCTTTATATATCTGTAAGTGAACACGCTCAGGGTAAATTCCTGTGTACGCGACGGTTCCGCTCCGTGAGACCAACCAATTGATCTGAGAGTCCCTCGCGACTCCTCGGATAAAAATAGGGCGATGCGATACGGGTCACAGGGCTGACAGCGGTTCACAAGACCCAGGGTCAGCATCCTCGCGATGCTGCAACACTTCCACTTGGGCGTCCGAGTCTGCCGCACATCCGATAGTCTAAAGTCTTGTCGAAATAACCTTTTCCTTGAAGTTGAAATTGCTGCCTTCTTTGAAGCAAACTTGTTGAAATTCTGCCAGCGGAGCAACTACGTGTCACCATGAGAACCTCGGCGATTCAACCTGAACTTGCATACTCTCGATTGAGGTCGATACTGTACCCCCGCACACTCCAAGCGGACTCTATCGGGGCCCGCTGTCGCGTCACACTGACACCCACCCTTGAAAATTTTGTCAGTCAAAATTTTGCGTCGCTCAGTGTTGCAGGCTTGAAATTTTTCAAATACCGCCATCACGATGACTAGTGGGTTTTAGATCGGCTATGTAATCAACCCTTTAGGCAAGACCCACCCGTGTGGAACGCTACCGACGCGACGGGTGTTGGCGTTGACCTTACAAGTACATATGATACTTTGGTCCCTTGGCGCTTCCGGCTTCGTGTGTATATATATCTGATTTATGAAAGGTGGTTCTACATTCTAGGCACCCCACTCTCCCCATTATTCGCTTCGGGTTACCTGACCAATGGTTGAGGCCACGGAATTCATCCGCCAACAGAGCGTCGGTATCATAGGCGCTGGCGGAGCTGGACTGATCACCGGCTACACCCTCGTGCGCGATGGATTTCAGAACGTGCAGCTCTTGACCCGCGACAAGTCTGTTGGAGGCGTCTGGGCAAAACAACGGATTTACCCTGGTGTCTCTCTCAACAAGTGGGTTTCAGTAAACAGAACAGTCGTTTTTGATGTCTGACGCATTCTTGGTGCTATAGCGTGCATGGGGAATTCGGGTTCTCCCCATTACCAATGCCACCTCCTAGGCTTATGAAGGAGACGGGCAATCGTCTCTGTGGCGAAGACATGACGGCTTACATGGAGAAGTTTGCTGATATGTTTCTCGCCGGAAGAATCCGATACGAAACGGAGGTTCTGGACATTCGGCGTGGAAAGGACGGCTCTGGTTGGGAGGTCGAAGTTCTCGACCTCAAGACGGGCAACAAGGAGTTGTTGACTTATGCTCGCATCGTCTTATGCACCGGAGTCAGTTCTTTCCTGATCTAACTCTCACATTACCAAGCTCTTTCATCTGGTTGTAGGGATGCAGCCAGCCTAATATTCCCGAGGCCTTGTCGACAACGGCGGCGGAGCAAGCTGGCTTTCATGGGCCAGTCATACACACCTCTCAGTTTGCATCACGCGGCGATCAAATTTTGAGAGACGGTCAAGCTAATCCGGATTATTCGGTCGTCGTGGTTGGGGGAGGAAAATCCGCGCAGGAGTGAGTACAGTTACCGGTTTCGGACAGAAGTGAACCTCACGAGCAGATGTTCAGCATCGCCGCTCATTTAACTCGTCATGGCGTCAAGGTCACAGTGGTTTTCGAAAAGACAGATGCGATAATTGCGTCACCATTTCAGTTGCCTGATTGGATTCGGAAGAGCAGGTATACTTTCATTGTCTTGCGGTTGCATTTTGCTCATGTGACCTAAGGTGCCTTGGAGTTTTCTCTCCACATATCGAGTTACGAACCAGCTTGGAGTAAGTTACATTGCGCCATGACAGTGTCGATCACTACTGACCATGAATCAGACGCTTCTTACATACTACCACGCTCGGCAGCATGATTACAAACGCTTTCTGGAATTTTTTAACATGGAGTTCTGTATGTGGTCTGTTGTTGTGGCTCACCTGAATGATATTAACGACATGCAGTACGATGCACTTAAGATCCCTAAAGATTCGCCACTACGGAACGCGCACTCATTGTACTGGGGTCTCCGTAGCAACGATGAGGGAACTGGGCGGAAGGATGGCTTCCATGCTCTCGTTCGTCAGGGAATGATTAAGATTGTCTCTCCCAGCAGAGCGAAAGGTTTCGCTTCAGACGGAGAGTCCGTTGTGTTGTCGGACGGGCAGACGCTTCGAGCAAATGCTGTTGTTCTTGGTACTGGATTCGCCTCATCCTGGTCGGGTATCTTCACTGGTGGGTTATCGATATACCTATACGGCTGATGCTCATGCCTGGTTCAGAGAAAACGATCGAAGGGCTCGGCATAGGAAGGCACCCTCCTTCGCAAGACATTGATGAATGGGAACATTACAAGACGCTGGCCTCGCCGCCGCCCACCCACCCCCTAAGCGACCAATGGGCATCATCGATCTATCGTGGCCTTGTTCCCGCGAAGAACGTCATGAAACGAGACTTTGCTATCAACGGTGCCTTCGTAAGTAACAAGATTTTTGACAGGTATCTCAACATCTTTCTTATTGGTGCTTCGCATGCCACAATGGACAGTTCGTTACGAACAACGGATATGGATACGAGGTGATCGCGCATTGGATATCGTCGTACTTCCTTGAGGATAAGATGCGTTTGCCATCCACGGTCGAAGAAGCGTATGCAGAGACGGAGAGGAATGCTGCCTGGTTGAGGAAGCGGTTCCCAGACATGCTGTTGTGGGTCAACGAGAGCTACAGCAGTACGATCGCGTTCTGGTCGTGCGTATCGTTGCCATCCACCTTTTCTATCTTTGAATTCACACTTCAAAGGTGGCCACAAGCGATTGACGAGCTATTGGAAGATATGGGGCTCCGAACAATGCGTTGTGGTGGAAACTGGCTGACGTGGC
>JBBPMO010001267.1:0-11155 GCA_038090315.1 Xanthoconium stramineum
ATTAATTTGATTAATAATATTTAAAATTTTATGTGAAAACAAGGCAACAAGTATGAATATAATGGTTAGCTTGTTAGTATATGAAGTGCTATTATAGTTATCACAATGCTATCATGGTATTGTTATAGACTATCATAGTGCTTTCACAGGCTGTCATAGTATTGTCATAGACTATCATAATGCTTTCATGAACTGTCATAGTATTGTCATAGACTATCATAGTGGTTTCATGGACTGTCATAGTACTGTCATAGTGTTGAAAATTGTCATAGATTGTCATAGACTGTTATAGTACTGTCACACTGCTATCCACATGGACCCTCACTATGAGCACTATGGTATTGTCCAATGCTGTCCAGTACTGGACAGCAATATCAGAATTTGCTGATAAGATCTCTGAAAGGGAATCTCATGTCCTCATCAAATTCCTCAGTTGTCCTGTCTGGGAGTGTGCAACCCATGAAAAATGTGCAGCCACCCTTGGTGGAGAAACTACCCAATTTGGAAATTTGTTTGGCAATAAGTTCATGCCTCATGTTTAGGTCATTGAGAAATTCACATCTTACATGGAAGAAAAGATGGTCATCCACCCATCTGGCAATGGGCCCTATCCCTTTGTGCCTCATGATACTTACTCCTGCTTCACCTATTTGACCATAGATACCTCTGGACAGTGCAAAACCAAAGCAAAGGGAAGTGTCAATTGTGAAGTGGTCTATATCTAATCAGACTACCAGTGATGGCCATTGGGATGGGTGAGAAGAAATTGTCCTATAAGCTTCAGCAACATCCTGAACTGCAGCCTGAGAATCCAGGGGAAGCAAGGAAATCAATGTGGCTGTGATCTGAAAGGTGCTATAGTGTGTGGGAAATTGGTCTGGATCTACTCTTGAGTTTGGAGACAAAATGAGTGTTGAAGGGGGCTTGTAGGGAAATGATAGGTTCTGGACTAAACAGTATTTTCCAGGCTTGCCCAGCTTGGGGACAAGGGAAAGTGGGGCTGTTTGGAATGGCCCAATTAGCAACTTGACTGTAACACAGTTTAGGGGCCCAATATAACACCCTTTGGTTATTTCCTTGGTGACAATTTTGTCAAATATACTTTGATTCATTTTAACAGAAATGTAATTAGGTGGGTAGTATGAAGTGGTAAGGTTTGAAAGACCAGCATGGAAACCAAAATGTAGTCCATTAGGAATGTTTGAATATTTACTGAGGAGGCCTGCATCTGTTAGCACACACTCCCATGCATCAGGTATGTATGGGGTAAGCACCCTGGAGCTTCTGAGCTTTAGGGCAAGTTTGGACTCCATGTCCAGGCTTACTGCAGCCTGAACATTCATGAAGGGTGGTGCTGTGGGTACAATGACAGCCAAGGGGTCATTGCCAGTCTGTGCAAACAAACATGCCCTTGGACAAGGAATCATTCCAAGTTGTGCCAACATTGCATGGGTGACCCATCCCAAAGTTCCTTTTCACAACAGTGGTTGACTGCATGCAGGTCATGACTGAGGCATTGGGGGCATGCTGAGTGACTGCCTTTGCCTTTGGAGTTATGATGGGGGAGATGATTGGGGGATTTGGGCTCTGCCATTGTGTTTTCCAATGATGATTGGGTGTGGGCATGGTATGATCACATGGGAAATGCCAAGTGTGAGCGATAGGGGGCTCAAAAGCTGTGGTCATATCTGCTTGATCAGTGTGCTATGTTTCAATCCAGCTGGGAGGAGGATCCAGGGTGGGACATCATCTCCTCCATCAGTGGCAGTGCAAAACAGTGCATGGGCATGAGGGGGGCTGATGTGCACATTGGGTGAGTCAGACCAGTGGGGACATAGTTCAGCAGTGGTGCATGCAACATATTAGGGGTCAGTGGGGATGTAGTCCATGGCAGCAACCAGTAGGGATGGGGCAGGGCCAACATAGGGGAAGGGGTGTAATGATGAGAGGATGAAAAAGATCAGTAATTGAGTGGTGTATGGGGATGGAGTCCTACCTTTGCTTTCATCTTCTGTTGGTCCACCAGCTGGACTTCAAACATGATGTCACATATAAGGTTGTCATTGATGATGGAAATATCATATCCCCTGTTGACTTTGAGTTCATTGTGCCAATCATGATGAATGTGTGCTGTGTATACGAGGATAATTTGATTTCCAAGGGGATTTTTTTGCATGGTGTGTATCTCCTATTTCCAGAAGAATAGGGACAGTGCACTAATGTTTTCAACAGGCCATTTCACCTTTTTGGCATAGACCAGGAAGTTGTTCTTGGTGTATAGAAAACTTTCAAAGGGTAAATGTTGATCCAGTACTATGTTTCAAGAAGCTTTGGTGGTGGCAAAGGGTTTGAGTGAAAAGGTACCTTTCATTTTTGTGATGCCAAACATGTTGTCCACCTGTGATGTGCATTGAGCAGCAGCCTCAGCACCGCCCTCTGCAGAGAAGTATGAGAGGTCTACATAGTTGAATATGGATAGCTTTTGGACAGTGTACTGCAAAGGGCAGGAAATGAGGACATTCACTATTGAAGTACCAGGCTTAAAGGTGTTTATTTTTTATTTTTTTGTTTTCCACTTTCTGAGTTTCTCTTTCTGCTTCTTCATTGGCTACCCTGGCTGCCTCAACCTTGAGGCAGATGCATTCCTGTTCTGCCTCCTCCATGGCTTAAGTTGCAGCTTTCTGATCTGCTATCCATCAAGCAGCTCTTCTATCTTGGTTGATCTGCCAGGCTGTGAGAAGGCATACAGTTGCCTGCTGGTTATTCTCCTGATTGGCATTTCTGAGGCCTTGATGGATGACAGCAAAGTCATCTCCTGTGAAGTCTGGAGGGATCTCTAATCTTTGGTCAGCCATGCTTGAGTGAGAAAATGAGAGTGCATGATGAGATTTGTAGGTTGTAACAAGTGAGGAAGAGTCGATTGACAAGTAACAAGTGATGACTATTGAGTGAAAATCTAAGCATGAGCTATGCTGTGAGAAGCAAGCAAGTGAGTGGTGGAAGTGGTGCATGAGAAAGAAGTGTACTGCACCACTTCCCCATGCTTTGCCAAAGACAAAGCTCTGCTGCTCCACTCATACCTCACTATGAATTAGAGCTGCCAACATTACAAATGTCAGGTACAATCTTTTATAGTCTGGGCACACCTGAGACTGATAGAATACAAAACAAGTCCATAGTTACTATCATAATAACTATGCTACTTAGCTTAGAAAGGTAGAGAATGACTCACCAGTAAATCCTAAATGATGAGGACAAAGGACAAGGACAGGACAAAGCTTCCTAGGCAATCCAACTAGTGGATTGAAGCTTCTGGATAAGTGGGTACACAGATTGAATAGCAGATTGATCAGGATGGTCTGCAAAGGGAAAAGGGAAGAAGAATGATGATAGGATGGTGTGAAATATGTGGATACAAGGCCAGGGAGACATGAATCTCCACACTGTGGTCAACCACAGTCTTACAAAGGGGGTGATCTTTATTTCCTGCCTAAAAACCATCAACACAGTGGGCATGGCCAATTCTTTGAAAATATCTTCAAACAATTCAGACTATATGACACTCTTATCTCCAACAGAGGACCTCAATTTTCCTCTGCATTTGCTAGAGAATTAGCAAGACTCCTATAGTATCATGTCCACCTCTCTACCACTTACCACCCCCAAACTGATGGACAAACAGAACATGCCAACCAAGAGATAGAAATCTACCTATGCATCTTCTGCACCAATTAGCCCAATGGCTGGGCAAAATTTCTTCCCTATGCTGAATTCCATCATAACTCTGCCCCTCACAGTTCCACCAAAGTCTCTCCCTTCTCTCTAATGCTAGGATATAAACCCAGGACCTATCTCCCTTTAGGAAAAATCTTTCTCCCAGCTTTAGAAAACCATCTCACCACCTTGAAAAAGATAAGAAAAGAAGTTCTAGCAGCACATGTCACCACTTGTCAGATCATGCAGAAATAAATTGCTAGGAACTTTACCCTGTAAAAAGTGGAAAACAAGATTTGGTTGAAAGCCACCAATCTCTGCCTCCATTACTCATCCAGGAAATTAGCTTCCAAATGACAAGGTCCCTTCAAAATTACACAGGTATTATCACTACTCTCATACCACCTCCAACTTCCACCCACATAAAAAATACATGATGTCTTCCACACCTTGCTTCTTTCCTCTTATAAAGAAACCATGACAAATGGTTCCAACTTCCTAAAACCTCTGCCTATCCTGGTTGATTCCAAAGAAGAATATGAGGTTGATCAAATCTTAGCGCATTGAGGAAGTACTAGACAACACTGGTACCTTACCACATGGAAAGGATACATGTCTTTAGTGTTCTGAAGTCCAGTTTCTGGACCACCAAAAAACTGGCAACCAAACCAAACCAACAGCAGTTGCAACTGGACCATCAGTCTGGTTGCATCCAGATTTGAATCTGCACAGTCCTCCAGTTGCCTGATTTTGAGGGAAAAGTATGCAACTGGTCAAAAACTGGTCAGAACTGGTTGCAACCGGTTCCAGATAGGATCAATTTGTTTACGCATGCATAAGGGTCCATAGCCCTACTTTCCTGAATATTCCTAGATTTTTTGCAAATTCTTCTTGATTTTATACAGCTATATCTATGTAGATACCAAAATAAAATGATACCCAACCTAAAAATGACTATATCTCTGCAATCTGTCAGCCAGATTGTATGATTCATGGTTCACCAGAAAGCTGAGAGTCCATAGTACATCTGCCCCTGCCACATCAAAGCACAATATTGGCATCCAGACCTGCCATAAACTGGTCTCCAAAATAACTGGATAGAACCAGTTGCAACCACAAGAAAGACCATTCTGGACCAGTCCTCTTCAGTCTTGGTCTGGTCCTCATTGATTCCAGACTCAAGCAGGACCAGTTGTGCCATTCCAAACCCAAAAAACCACACCAGATCTTAGAACACTACCTGTCTTCAGAAAACACTTGGGAACTGGAGCCCAATATCCAACATGCACTACTACTCCTGACAGAATATAAATGGGCCCATCACCTCCAAATCACCACAATTCAGGAAGTGGTGTCTTTACATGAAGTACCCCTCTGTACATGAAACCAGTTTGGATCCCTCCAATAATCTACACCTGTATTATCTTCATCTGAACTCTAGTCCTCACCTCCTCCTACATATACCTTTAAAAAAAATATCCTTGTGAAAATCCTCCACTCCATACACATCTATCTGATTGATGTGGAACAATATGTCATCTCCACATTCCTCCTCTTCTCCCTCATTGAACATGTCTGCACTACCTGCCAACATTTCTTTCTTGTAATCCAACATTATCTATCCCTGCTTACTACCCACCTCCATCACCTACACTCTCTACATCACAGCAGCCACCAATGCCTCCACTCTCTATGCAGTAGAAAATCTCCCTCTCTATGAATTCAACACCATATTTCAAGAATTGATTCATCTCCTCTTAAATACCTTCTGCTTTCATCTACATTACATCCAGACTGTTCCAATACCTGATCAGGCCCTTCTGCTCTTTAATGGAGAACTCTCTCAGCAGACACTCAACACTCTCCATCTCCACAAATTCCACACCTATCTTGAATGTCTCCAACCTGAGAACCTTCTTTTGGTCTTCCTTCCAATCTTCCAATCTATGCTCCTGGTTGATCAAGAGCATCACAAGGAACTTGTTACCTCTGTTCCTAGCTCTCCACAAATCAACATCATGATCACTCCACTTCCAATACCTTCCCTGGCTCCTCTTTCATCCATCTTGTCTCCCAGCACAGTCTCCACCTCACTAGCCTCTCAAATCTCCTCTCAATCTACATCCTCCACCAAAACTCTTGTTCCTGAATCTGGCTTTTCCCAAGAAAACACCCTTTTGATTGCATCTTTTGATGAATGAACTCCAGAAGATCAATGAATTATGGCCTCTCCCACTCAAGTTCTTCCAAGTGCATACCTTAAACCACCTGCCAATCCATCCACCTGGTGCTTTCTTTGCCACAATTATGGTTACTACAAGGAGAACTGCCCATGCTACTGATGCCCACATTGCTGAGAGATGGCCCTAGGACACCCATCACATTTGTGTATGTGCTCCCAATTTGCCATTTGTCGGCATTGGGGTCATTCCAATCAAGTATGCCCTTGCCAATTGTGCAGTGATTGTGATCAACCAGGCCACATTTCAACTGACTGTCCATATTTAAACTTGTCCCCAGAGCAGTCTGCCCACATTTATGGAGATGGAGCACCTCTGTGATCTTCTAAAAGAATAATTGATTGAACTCATACCTGGAGCTCAAGTGTATGAGAGAGGTAATGTTACAATCAGTTATCTAGATGGGTCTGATTTCCTCATATGCATCTCACATTGTACTTTCTTTCCTTTTGGACTTACCACATTTGCAGAGAACCAATATACCTTCTTGTTAGGTCCCTATACTGCTTGCCTTGCACCCTATCCAAAGAACACCCATGTTCCTATTCTTACTTTACTTTTCTCTTCCTAAGTGGGACATGCTAATCTTTATAGTTGTTTCTATCTTCTTGATTGTTTCTTTAACTTCCACAGACAGCCCTATCTCCCCTAAATAGTTCTTTCATACTACTTACATGTTCTCATTATTCATCACTTCCACAATGCCCACCTGTTATGTGAGTTGACAGACTTATGTTGAGGTCAAGGGTTACTTACTCTGAGGGAGGTACTCACAAAGAGATGCTGCATCCTCAGGTAAGGCTAGGGTTATGAACAAGAGGTGAGGGAACTAGGTCACAACCAGACAAGTTGTGGATCCGTAAAACTGATGCTGTTATTGCACAGAACAAGAATGGAGAGAGGGAATATAGGCTAGGTGGGTATTTAAGTACTACTGATTACCTAAGGAGAAGGTCATAGAACTTTATGGAAGGTTGGGGACACATGACTATTATGAGAGAGATAATCAATGGAGAAGATAGTCCTGTAATAAAACAGAGTACTAAAGTGGTAGTAATAAGGGGTCAGAAGAACACAGAAAAGCAAGTAAGTAATAGTCATTCTCCTCATGTAAAGGAGTGAAGTGAAAGTAAGGGTGGTGTACTACAATGATAAGGAGGAAGACATGAGAAAGGAAGAAAATTGTAACATTACCCCCTTTGTACATTCAAGCCCCAGGCTCAATATGTACCATCTCTCTAGTTGTCATCCACAAGGGTGTTGAGGTCATCATCGTCTGAATAGATTCCTCCATAAGTATTGTGAGTGTCTGGCTGGGTAAGCAGATTGACTGGGCAATTATCAACCACATGCCCTGGGGTGTTGCATCTTCCACAGATCCAAAGATTGCAGACATCATTGGAGTGCACCCATCTAAGACAGAGATCACACTGGGTTGCCAAACAATGATATGCCACATGACCTGGTATGGCTTCCCCACAGGTAGAACAGGAATGCATTAGGCAGAAGAGCCCATGATGACTGAGATCCAAACAAATGTAACAGCAAGTGTTGGGGGAGGAAGAACACAAGCATTGAACCAGGACTCTGGATGCTGAGGAAGTGATCCATTGGCCTTTGGCAATCTGGATTTGGATGACATCGTCAGCATTTACTGGATTGGTGGTAGGAGAGGGGGGCAGGAACAAGATGTGAAGGGCCAAGGGTATGGCAGCAGGGGATGTAGGATGGTGCCTGACTTGTCCCAAGTAGTTGTGCTGTTTGGCTCAGGTGAGGGAGAGAAAGATCTTGGCGAAGGTGGGGTGGAGGATGTTTGTGGGGAGCTCTTCCAAGTAGCAGTGGAAGGAGTGGGAGAGGGGGAGGCCAAGGATTGGTCCAGGCAGCAAGGAGAGGGTGGTGCGAAAGGGCAGGCCAAACAAAGTAGGGAGATCATCTGGGCATGCTTAGAAATGCTGGAGTTGGGTGAGGGCAACGTGATGCAGGAGTTGGACCAGGAGTTGACAAGGAATGTCTTGTTGGTATGAAGGGAGTTCTTTGATGGCAATGAGAATGGTGGGAGTTGATGATGAGGATGAAGAGAGTGTGGATGTGAGATGTGGGAAGGAGATGGATCTGGATGGGGACTGAGTCAGGCAGGGGCAAGTGGGAGGTTCATAAGTGGAAGTGGTTGGGAGGGATGACATTTGTATGGTGGGGGGTTGGAACATTGGTGAAGATAGCAGAGGATCAAAGCAGAGATCAGGAGAGCAGAGAGATAGAGAGAAAGAGCAATGATAATGGGTGTAGTGGGGTTTGGGGAGACTGAGTAGGAAATCAGGGCAGCCATGGGCATGCACAGGGGGGTACTCACAAAGAGACACCTCTTCCTGTGATTTTAATTGTAGATGGGGCAACCCAATTCCTTGCAGAAACAGGAGTGGATTTTGGCATGGTCAAGTCAAGGTTGCGAAGTCAAAGGAACTTGAGTTGGTAGAGGGTGAGATCCAGTTTCCAAGGGATGTCTGCCCACCTGATAGGGAGAATGTTGTTGTGTGCTGGGATGAAGGGCATGGCATCGTTGTTAAGTAGTTGAGCTGGTGGGTCCATTTATAAGTGCCAAGTATTTTTGCCACATGTCAGAGGTTTGATTTGGGTTCCCAGGTGTTTTCCAATGATGGATATCCTTTCCACACAGTTAGGTACTTGCAATGTCCTGAGGTGCCATGGTGTGAGATGATTTGTTCAACTTCGTATTCTTCTTTAGTACCAGTCAGGTCAGGTGGTGGTTTTGAGAAGTTCAGACCATGTGCTTCAGTTTCTTTGTAGGAAGAGAGAAGGTAAGTGTGGAAGATGTCATGTATTTTCCAGGTGGTAGGTAAACAGAGGCAGTAAGTGAGCAATGAAAGCACTTGAGAGATTTTGAAGGGTTCTTGTCATTTGGAAGCTAATTTCCTAGAGGGGTAGTTGAGACAAAGGTTCATTGCTTCCAACCACACCTTATTCCCAACTTTCCAAGGGGAAAAGTTCCAAGTGTTTTGTTCCCTCATAATTTGGTGGGCAGTTTCATGTGCTGCCAAGGCTTTCTTTTGGGCTTCTTCCAGGGCTGTCAAGCAGTTCTCCAGGACTGGGAGGAAGGTCTTTTTCAAGGGTGGGTACACTCTGGATTTATATCCATGTAACAAGGAGAATGGTGAGACTTTAGTGGAGCTATGAGGAATGGAGTTATGGTGAAACTCAGCAATTGGAAGGAAGTCTGTCCATTTCTAAGGGTTGTTGGTGCAGAAGATGTGAAGATATGTTTCAATCTCCTGATTGGTTTGTTCTGTTTGTCCATCTGTTTGAGGGTGATATGTGGTGGAGAGTTTGACATCATAGTGGAGGAGTTGTGCTAGTTCTCTGGCAAAGGCGGATGTGAATTGTGGGCCTTTGTCAGATATCAGGGAGTCATGCAGGCCAAAGTGTTTGAGTACATGATGGAGAAAATGTTTGGCCACTCCAGCTGCATCTATAGTTTTAGAGCAAGGGATGAGAATTACCCCTTTCATAAGGCTGTGGTCAACCATGACCATTAATGAGTCATGTCTGTTGGAGGGGGGGAGATCAGTGATGAGGTTGACAGAGAGTTGTTTGAAAGGCAGGGGAGAGGAAGAAGGGATAGGGGCAAGTGGGGAACAAGTGGGGTGGTGATTGACTTTGTTTTGTTGACATACAGCACATCCAGCAATAAAGGCATTGACAAATGAGGAAAAGCCTGGCCACCAGAAGTCTCTTTCCAACAAGGCTTTGGTCTGGAAACATCCTGCATGTTCTGTGGTGGGGGAGTCATGTATGGATTGGGTGATGGCCTGTTGTGTGTGTGGAGGAATGTACATGCAGCCCTTGAAGTATAGGTGGCCATTGGTCATATGCCAGTCATCCATGAATGAGCGAGGGAATAGAGGGGAACCAACTTTTAACCTCTCCAGAGCCTGAAGTACAAGTTTGCTCAGATTGGATGGACAATCAAATCTTTCAGGCTGGGGCAAGGTCTAGCACTTGGATTATGATGGGTTCTGGGCACATGGCTGTCTCCTGGTTATCCTGGGTGGTGTCCACATGGTCATATCTAGATAGTGCATCCACAGGGGCCATTTTGATTCCTGGGGTGACCTGCCATTGCAGGTCAAAGCCTTGGAGGAAGAGGGACCATCTGGCTTGTGGTCTGGATAGTTTTTGAGGGTTCTTGATATAGGAAAGGTTCTTGTGGTTGGTGATGATGGTGACAGGATGTGTGGTTCCCTGGAGGTACAGTGACCTCAAAAACCCTTTCCATACTAACCCTCAACAGCAGTGTGTAAAGTGCACTGCCAAACACCATGGAAATCTTGCTTAGGTTTGGTGGAGTTATAAATAGTACTTACTCTTGGCTACAAAAATGCTCCCTAGGTCATGTGATTTTGTTCACAGGTGGTAAAGATATAAGGATTTTAAAACAGCAATACCATAGAAAGAGTTTTTGCACTTTTGAATTGACAAGGGTATTTGAGTATTATTAGTACTTGGTAGAGCCTCTTTTTGCCTTGAGCACTGCCTCAATCCTCCTAGGCATGCTCTCAATCAATTTCTGACACTCCTCAACTGGTATCCTCTCCCACTCCACCTGAACTCTATCCCATAACTCATGAATCCCTTTAGGAGGGTTTTCAAGCTCTGCAAGTTTTCTCTTGAGCCATCCCCAAAGATGTTCAATAGGGTTTAGATCAGGAGACTGTGCAGGCCAAACCATGATTAAAAAATCCTGCTCCTCTAGCCACTCCTTCACCTTTTTACAGGTATACTTGGGGTCATTATCTTGCTGAAAGATGATGTCAGAAGGGTTGAGATCATAATGCTCCAGGGTTTGCTGAAGCTCATCCTTCAAAATCTGAAGGTAGAGAGTGCCACCCATCCTACCATCAATCTTGGTAGCAAAGCCAACTCCCTCCCAAGTCATACAGCCCCACATCATCAAAGAACCTCCTCCAAATTTGAGAGTTCCTTGTACCAGCCTATCACTGAGCTCCTCACCTGCCTTTTTCCATGCCCATTTGTGCCCATCTGACCCCAGGCAATTGATTTTGGTCTCATCAGACCATATCACCTTCTTCCAGTCCTCTATAGTCCAATCTTTGTGAGCATAGGCAAAATCCAAGCAAGCCTTGCAATGTCTAGGAGAGAGAATAGGGCATTTGGACTTGACTACA
>JBBPMO010001268.1:0-11152 GCA_038090315.1 Xanthoconium stramineum
CCTCTCCTCACACATAGTACAGTACTTGTTATGAAGTCAAAAAGGCCATGGGTAAGATCATGGGTTGTGGGTATGGGTACCCTGGGTCATGGGTACCCTGGTTCCAACCCTGACCCATACCCATAAGTACCCATACCCACAACCCATGGTGGGTAACCAGTACCCATGTCTTTCCCTAGTTGCGTCTCTTCGTGAGCACCTCCCTTTGACCTGACTGTCTAGGCCGTCTCCCCTTAGTCGACGACTTACCTTTCATGTAACAGTAAAGACGACTTCCCCTGCGTTCGTGCGCTGTACTTTGCAATCGAATGCTGCTTTCCGTTTGGTTGCGTGAAGGACCGCGCGATTTGTTCCGTCCAAGCGTTGTTGGTCAATATACGCCATTTGCACATTGACGTCGTTTTGGGTGGGTTCTGACGTTAGTGTGGTGGGGGGTGTTCGTGCCGTATTGACAACGAAGCCCAGTAGTAGCTCTTTCGGGGAGAACTGTAGCGATGGAATGATCCGTTCGTTGAGCTGACGGATGGCGGTGTCGAAATGGTCGGGCCACGCCTTTGTGATGTCCTCAGGTTTCACATGCTCGTAGTCATCCTCGCCGAGGCCGGGGTTGCAGAGGCGTTTCAGCCGTCCTAGCAGTTTCCCGTTGGCGTTCTCGACTAGACCATTGATCCATGGTGCGTATGCCGCAACTATGTGGTATGTGGTTCCTTGGGCTTCACACCAGGCACGCACGTCTCCATTGTTGAAGTGGGACCCGCCGTCTGTCATGAACGTCTCGGGTGCTCGGAAGATGTGGGTAATCGCCCTGAGTCCGTCTAGGGTTGTTTTCGCAGTACCGCTGGTTTTGAATTTGAAACCCCATGTGTACCGGGAGTACGTGTCGAGGACGAGTAGGACTGAGTGATAGCCCCCTTTACCTTTAGGGAGGGATAGGTAGTCGGCTACAAGTAGTTCGAATGGGTGCCGGCGTGTGATTGGATACAACAGGGAGTGTAGGTGGGATGAGCCGAAGTTCTTGCATTGGGGACATTCTAGTAGTGCTATGGCGATTGATTGATCTAATCGCGGGCTGTAGATTCTGTCCATTAGCTGGAGTTTGGTGAGATCGCGACCCCAGTGTCCGTTGCTGTTGTGTTCGTGTTTCGCCATTTCTATCGCTTCTGTCTGCGACACACACTCTGCTCGTGGTTTAGCACGGATTGACTTTCCGTCTGTGATCCGCCAGAGTTTCCCATCCTCAATCTGGTATCCCTCCGCCTGGTGTCTCGCGCGGTTGCGTTCCCGCTCAGTTTTATGGTCGTCGCGGTTCGCAATGGCCTGTACTACTTCTAGAAACAGGGGTTCATCAGCGAAGCGTTCGTATAGTGAAGAAATTACTTTGTCTGTGTAAACGCCAAATAGGTCGTTTACGATGCCTCTGGAGGTTTCCCAGTCTTCACAGACCAGCCATGTGCTGCCGTCGTCTGCAGTGCGTTCTTTTCCTGTGTACATACGGCTGAGTGCGTCTGCAGCTTTGTTTGACTCACCCGAGCGGTGTCGGACCGCTGTAATGCAATAACTCTGTATACCGTCCTTCCATCGGGCATGGTGGAGGTTCAGGGTATCGTTACATAGCATGTCCTTCATTGCGCGACAGTCGGTCTCGATTTCTACTGGGAAGCCCCATATTGTGTCACTGAAGTGGTCTAGACCGAATTTTAGTGCAGCAAATTCGAGGTCATAGGGTTTATAGTGTTCTTCTGCCGGGGCAGTTCGTTTCGACGCATAGCCAATTGGATGGATCTTAGTCCTAGTCTCCCTGTCAGGGAGGGTTGTGGTAAAACTCTGGGCAAGTACTGCCCCAAAGCCGTCCTTTGACGCATCCGTGATGAGTATGAAGGGCATACCGTCAAACTTGGGTGTGCATAGGACGGGCTCTTCGAGTAGGATTCGTTTGAGTCTTGTGAAGGCCTTGGTGTGTTTCGCGTTCCAGTATGGCGCTAGGTTACAGTCTCGCAGGAACTGGCGGAGTTTCCGTTTTCCTTTGTGTTGTTCTGGTTGCGGTAGGTCAAGGTTGCACTGTAAGTCGGTCAGTGGTGCTGCTATGCGCGCGTAGTCTTGGATGAGGGATCGGAAGTAGCCTGTCAGGCCCAAGAATCTCATCAAGTCTAGCAGGTTGCGGGGAACAGGCCACTTAGCTACTGCCTCGAGTTTAGCGACATCCGGTTTGATGCCTTCTCTGCCGATTCGCGAGCCCCCGAACACGGTGTCATGCATGAATAGGCGTGTTTTCTGGGGGGAGATTGATAAGTTGCATTCTCGACAGCGAGTGAAAAATACTCGTAGGCGGCGGAGAACGTCCATGAACTCCTCGCCCGCTATGGCATTATCATCTACAAATGTCTCCAGCTGTATTGATGTGGTTAGGTTGTGCAGTGCTCGTCCGGTTAGGTCACAAAACCACGACGGTGCATCTGCAATGCCCATTGGCATCCGGGCGTAAGCGTGATACCCGACTCCTTCTGTGTAGATGCACAGGTATGGTTGGCTTTCTTCTGCCACTTCCACTGCATAGAACCCTGACGCGAAGTCAACGACGCAAATGTAGCGATGACCTGCTAGTCGTTGTTGTTTGGCCCTTAGGTCACCTTGCGGTACTTGGGCTGACTGGCAGACGCGACTGAGTTGACCGAAATTTTGCGTGATGCGCCACTTTGGCTTCTTCGTGTCTGTTGGCTCATGATGTGTTGGCTGGGAAGGGGGGCCAGTACGTCGTGGTATGTGTGGATCTGGTGGCTCACTGAGTGTGATGCACTGTTTGTTGACTTCTTGTCTTATTTGGTCTATCGTCAACCCTGGCGCTTCGTGTGCTTTTTGTGCTAGTACTGTGGGATGTACTGCCTTCACTTTGCTAGTGTGTATTGGTCGTAGAACTCCCGCCTCTACGAATTCCATGAGTTTGGGAAAGTAAAACTTTTTCTGCGCTTGGTTGAGCGGTCATTGGTTTGCTTTGACTGAGAACGTGGCGTTTTCTGGGATTCTCAGACGGTACTTCGTGGATGAGGCAGGTTTTACTTCCTTTACAGAGAGAGCAAATATGTCAGCGAATTCCTGTAGTAGGTTGCGTACCTTGGTTAGTTCGTCTGGGGTTGTCTCGCCTATTTGGACGGTGTTTAGGATTGCTTCTACTCGTGGTGGGTAGAAGGGTCCTTCGTTCGTTAGCCTGGTGAAGATTTCATTTTTTTGCACGGGTGGTGGTGGTGACGGCACATCACCTGGTACGTTTTGAGATGTGTGGGGAGGAGTTTTCTCCGTTGTTGCGAGGTGAATGTTTGTCTGTTCATCGTTAGTTGGAGGGGGAGAGAAACGGGTATGGACAGGTAGTGAAATAGCAGTAGGTAGGAAAGGATATGGTAGGATTTGGTGTGGTACGAAGTTATATATACGATGATGGGTGTTATTAATAGGTAATGAGATGGAGTCAGTACCGTAGTCATGGGTAGCTTTTACTTGTTCTAGGAGTGGTTTGCCTATTAACATGCGCCATGACCCTCCGCTCGGGAATACTTCGAAGGTGGTGTGTGTTGTGAGCGGTCCCCATTTGAGTTTACCCGCCCAGGTGCCTGTGGATGAGACGACCGATCCATTAGCCATCCTAAGTTTTCGTGTGGATGGACTTAGCGGATTCAGCCTGCATGCGATGCGTTGGAACGCTGCAGTGTCGATCGCATTGATCATCGCTCCGTTGTCTACTACCGCTAGGAAGCATACTTGCTCTCCGTTCAGACCATGTAGGGTTGGGACCATGAGGAAGGGGTTGCTGGTACGTGTGATGATTGGTTTTCCTAGGTCATCCAGCAGGTACACGTCAGTGACTTGATTGTTAGGGGTAGTTACATCACCGTTTATGTGTGTATCCTGAGTCGGCGTGGTCCAAGTTTTCTGTGTATGTAGTGAGAGGGGGGAAATAGCATGGGGGTTATGTACAGTATGCATGTGTCTATCGTGTATGTGGGAACTGTGTACAGGGGGTAATGTAGGGGGCAAGCGCTGTGGGGGGGTTATGGCGGGCTTGCATATTGCTGTAACCCTTGGTTGTTTTCCGTTTCCCATTCATTCTCCTGGTTATTGCCCCAGTATGTAGTATCCTGTATGGTGTTATCATCCAATGCGTCTGCCATCATGACAGGGACTTGTGTCTGGTGGTAGGTGGGTTGTGCATATGGGTAAGACCATGTGTGCTGGACAGGAATTGGTTGCACTCAGGATGGGTTACGACGTAGTGCTCCTGCTACTATCGCTCGCCATTTAGTCTCCAGTGGGGGCAAGCGACCTTTCGCTTCGCAGCTTCCACTTGTGTGGCGGGGTTCTGTGATCATGCCACACTCGAAACACTCGCCCGATCCAGGCAACGCTGTGCCCGGTGTTATCAGGTAAGGTCGAGACAGGGATGGCATGGCTTCCATTCCGTGGGCAGCGTGCCATGCGTCAATGTCCGCCTTGTGTTGTTGTTTACCTTCATTCGAGTTGGGACGTTGTGGGATGGCCGCTACCCTCTCCAATACTTGTTCCCTAGTCGGGGGAGGGCGTCTTGGTTGCCAGTTCCCTTGTGCTGGTGCGCTGTATGGCTGGAGTTGGTTGGCAGTGTTGAACTGAGTGGCGATGGGCGGAGGATTACGATACTGGGTGGTGGGACGCGCAGCGTATGACGAGGGTGTGATGTGAAGCTGGGAGAGTTGTGCGATCGCAGATTGGAGCGTCGCCGCTGTCGCCAAAGTCTGGGCATGTAATTGGGCGATCTCTGCATCTCTGGCGTGTTCCTGATCTAGTTTTTCTTTACCTTGTTTTATCTTGTGGGCTGGAACACTCCATATATCTTTCTGGAACTCGTTCCACTTGCTGTATCGACAAGTGAGATGATCCTTCAGTGTGTTCGGGATGATCTCCAGCGCAAACTCGATCAGGAATCCTTCGGTGTTGCCCATTGTTCTCGCCATCTTTGTTACCTCATTGGCCCACAGATTCTGGCTGTAGTCTGGTCTCCGCTTGTCGGAGGGTGTGATCCACTTTCCAATGTTTTCCTCCTTCAGGACCAGCTCCCTGTGTTACGCAGAAGATATCCGTCGTCTAGAGAGCGGCTTATACAGTCTGACCAAAGGGAGGTGCTCACAAAGAGACGCAACGTCCTTTGGGAAGACTAAGCAAGACTAGGAGGTCGGAGATCTCTTAGACGAGATCCTGAGAGGCAGAGACTTAAGGTAAGACTTGGACGCAACAAGATACCTTGTATTGCGTAGAATAAGCGTAAAGAACAAATACAGTGGCAGGTGGTATAAGTACTACTGTACACGTCATCGTGGAACTCGATGGAATACAATAGAACATGAGTGAGTCATGAGGAACACGAGGCGGTGCGAGAGAACCACCTAGAGGAGATAGATCTGTCCGCGGGGATCACAAGGAGGCTATGGGCGTAACAACGAGATCAAAGATGAGATCCTACCCCACTCAGGAAGCGAAGAGCAGAAGGGGAACAGGGGTAGGGGCGTCCTCAGGAAAGGGCGCGAAGGAGAAACAGCGAGGACCTAAAGAGAATACATACCGGTCCTTGAGATACTGACAGAGTCCTAAGGGAAGCATACATTGAGTAGTACAAATGAGAAGAAAAGAGGCCCCATAGAGATAGTCAATCGTAACATTACCCCTCTCATATACTCGAGCTCCTGGCTCGAGATCTAATGACTGTTCCTTGAGGAGGTCATAAGGGTGTTCCGTCTCCAAAGACGTGGGCTGCCTGCTCCGGGGTAAGGTTCGAAAATGGACAGTCATCTGCGACATGCCCAGGTTGATCACAGTCTCTGCAAATACGATGCGGGCAAGCTCTGTCGGAATGTCCCCAACGCTTACAAAAGGAACATCTGGTTTGGAGACACAGATGTGAAGGGTGTCCAGGAGCCATCTCGTGGCAGTGGGGGCAGCGGTATGATGGGCAGTTCTCTCGGTAGTGACCTTTATTGTGGCAACGAAACCACTGGGTATTGGGGGTCGCTGGTGGTTTCAAAAAGATGCCTGGTAGGGTTTGAGTAGGGGCAGAGACGATTCGATGCCCCGTGGTCGTTCGCTGTGTGTATGCGGTGCGAAGGAGGGCATTTTCTTGAGAAAAACCAGTCTCAGGGACGAGAGTGGTGGTAGGAGAAGGTGGTCTAGAGGAAATGTGGGAAGCGAGAGAGGCGGAGGGTGAGCTGGGATGAGACGACAAGCGAGAAGCGAGAGATGTGGTGAGCGAAGTGGGAGAGGAGACTGTGGTAAAGCACGCCGGAGGAGGGACAGGGATGGGTGACAAAGTGACCTCGATGGCGGGGTCGACAGGTTCAGAGGTGACAATCTCCCAGTACCTCTCTTGATCGAGAGGAGACATTGACTGATAGAGTGGAAGGAGAATGGGGAACAGTGTTTCAGCAGGAAGACGAGTGATGTAGGTGTGGAAGCTGTGGAGGTGAAGGGTGTTTAAGGTACGACGGACTAGATCCCTGGTGATCAGGAGTAAGGCCTGATCGGGGTCTGGACTGGAAGACGAGTAGTAGGATTGTAAACGGAGTGTATCGTGAAGTAAATGAACGAGTTCCTGAGAGATGGCGTCGGATTCATAGAAAGGGAGTTTTTCGATTTCGTATAGGACAGTGGCGTTGGTGACGGCTGCGACGTAGAGGGTGTAGGTGACGGACGTAGGCAAGACACATGGATATGCTGGGTGCGAGTGTAAGAAGCAGGAGTCGAAGGTAGGCGAGGACGGTGATGACAACGGGAAAGAGGAGGAGGACGACATGAGGTGCATATTCTTCAAGCAAGAAAATCTGCATGCACCGGGGGGTGGTCGTGGAGGTAGCATCGCTTAGTATAGACGTAGTAAGAGGTGGAGAATAAGGTGAAGCAGAAAACTAGACTGGCGTAACAGAGGGGAGAGATCCAAACCGAGCGCATCCAGGGGGGTACTCACGAAGAGACGCCTCATCCTGAGATGTTAGGTATGGATATGGCACCCAGTCTCTTTGCAGAAACACGAGTGAGTTTTGGCGTGGTCCAAGTCAAGTTTTTGGCGGCAGAGGAAGTTAAGCTGGTGGACGGTGAGACCGAGCTTCCAAGGGATGTAGGTCCAATGGATGGGGGGTTCAGTGTTCTTTGGGGTTTTTGTTCATTTTCGTCGTTGGGAGTGAGGCATGGGATTCCTTTTAACTGGTTGAGGGAGTGGGACTGTTTATAGTCCCCGAGTATTTCCAGTGCATGTCGGAGATTGGACTCCGGTTCCCAGGTATTTTCTGATGAAGGATAGCCTTTCCATGCGGTCAGGTACTTTCTTCGGCCAGGAGAGCCCTTGTGGGAGATGATGGTTTCCACTTCATACTCTTCTTCTGATCCGATCAGGGTCGGCGGAGGGGCGGAGAAGCTGGGACCATGTGTGTCCGTTTGTTTGAATGGGGAAAGAAGGCCAGCATGGAAAACATCATGAATTTTCCATGTGGGTGGTAGTCATAAGCGGTATACAAGTGGGGATAGAACTTGAGTGATTTCAAAAGGTCCTAGACGTTTTGGAGAGAGTTTCCTGCATGGGTATTGTAGGCATAGATTGGTGGTTTCTAACCAAACTTTGTTTCCTACTTTCCACGGGGAGAACATCTTGAAATTCCGCTCCTTCATGATTCGTCGAGCGGTTTCATGAGCGGCTAAGGCTTCCTTTCTTGCCTCTAGAAGGGAAAGTAGTCTGTTTTCAAGTGCAGGGAGGAATGTCTTTCCTAGCGGGGGGTAAGCCCGGGGTTCATATCCAAACATGAGGTTGAACAGGGACGTTTTGGTGGAGTGATGTGGGGCCGAGTTATGTTGGAATTCGGCGGTGGGGAGGAGGTCTAGCCAGTTTTTGGGGTTGTTGGCACAAAAGATGCGAAGGTAGGTTTCTATTTCCTGGTTGGTACGTTCCGTTTGTCCGTCAGTCTGGGGGTGGTAGGCAGTAGAGAGTTTGACGTCATATTGGAGAAGTCTAGCCAGTTCTCTAGCAAACGCAGAGGCGAATTGGGGTCCTCGATCGGATATTAAGGAGTCGTGCAGACCGAATCTTTTGAAGACGTGGGAGAAAAAGAGTTTGGCCACTTCCATGGTGTTGATGGTTTTTGAACAAGGGATGATAATTACCCCCTTCGTAAGGCCGTGGTCAACCACGACCAAGATAGAGTCCTTGCCACGGGTTTCCAGGAGGTCGGTGACGAGGTCGACAGAGATTTGTTTGAAGGGGAGCAGCGAGGATGAGGGGATTGGGTTCAGTGGTGGGCGGATGGGATGGGTGTTGGCTTTGTTCTGTTGGCAAGTAGCACAACCTTCGATGAATCGATTGATGTAAGTGGACAGTCCCGGCCACCAAAAGTCTCGTTCCAAGAAGGTTTTGGTGCGAAATCTCCCCGCATGTCCCAAGGTCGATGAGGAATGAAGAGAGGAGACGAGGGCGTGGCGTGAGTTGGGGGGGATATACATCCGTCCCTTATAGTAGAGGTGTCCGCCTTCATACGTCCAATCGGTTATGGAAGACCTAGGGAATAAGGGGGTGTGGTTGTGTAGATTTTCGATGGCTCGTAGGACAAGGGGGTCGGAGGAGGACGAGTGTTGGATGTGTCGTGCGAGAGAGAGGTTGAGGGCTCTGATTATCGCGGGTTCTGGACATATAGCTGCGTTGGCATTGTCTTCGGAGGTATCGACAGAGTCTCGTCGGGAGAGAGCATCCGCAGGGGCCATTTTTGACCCTGGTGTGACCTGCCAGACAATATCAAAGTCTTGTAGGAACAAGGACCATCGGGCTTGTCGTCTGGACAATTTGCGGGGGTCTCTAATGTAGGATAGATTTTTATGGTCGGTGATGATGGTTATGGGGTGTTGGGTTCCTTGCAGGTACTGGCGCCATTCCTCTAGTGCAAGGATGACTGCCAAAAGCTCCCTATCGTAGATGTTGTAGTTTCGTTGAGCCGGGGTGAAGGTTTGAGAGAAGTAGGCACAGGGGTGAAGATCTTGGTTTGCATCAGGCTGAAGAAGAATAGCTCCTGCTGCAAGGAGGGATGCGTTGGTCATGATAGAGAATGGTCGGGATATGTTAGGGATCTGGAGTACGGGGGCAGAGGAGAAGATACGTTTCAGTTCATCGAAAGCGGTCTGTTGAAGTGGGGTCCAGTTCCAGGGTTCGTTCTTCCGGGTGAGTAGGTTGAGTGGTGCGACGATATTGGAGAAGTTCGGGATGAACTTCCTATAGAAGTTTGCAAATCCCGTGAACGACCGTATTCCTTTTACCGTAGTGGGAGGTTTCCACTTCTCGATGGCTTCCAACTTCTTGTTGTCCATCTCCACTCTCCCTTGTCCGATGGATCATTCCTAAGAACTCCATTTTGGGGGCATCGAATACCGTTTTGGATAACTTAATGGTCAAGCCGTGTTCCCTGAGTCATTGGAGAACTCGTCTAGTTCGTTCATGGTGAAGGGTGAGGTCATCCTTGGTGTGAATACCCATGTCGTCCATGTAGACCTTAAGCCATTTTTCCGCGATCATGTCCGTGCAGATATGGTTCATGAACGCCTGGAAGGTGGGGGGTGCATTGGAGAAACCGAAGAACATGACTGTCGGCTCATACAGTCCAAGGGGAGTGATGAAGGCCGCTTTCCACTGGTCCTCTTCTCTCAACTGGATATTGTTGTATCCCCATCGTATGTCGAACTTGGTAAAGAGAGTGGAGTCTTTCATATCATCAATAAGTTCCGGAATGAGAGGTAAGGGGTAGGCGTTTCGGACGGTGAAGGAGTTGAGATATCGGTAGTCCTGGCAGGGACGAAGGGTGCCGTCCTTTTTGGGGACAAAGAAGAATGGGGATGCCTGAGGAGATTTGGAAGGGATGATGCGACCAGTTTTCAGATGTTCTTCGACAAACGACTTGCACGTTTCCATCTCGAGGGGGTTCAGGGGGTACACTTTGGCAATTTTAGGAACGAAGTCGGGCTTTAGGTCTATGACATGATCATATGGACAATGAGGGGGAAGTTTCTTGTGGGTCTTTTCTGAGAAGATGTCTTTGAAGTCCTTACACCATTTGGGGAGAACGGCTTTGGTTGGTTTAGTTTCTTGGGCGATCTGGGTTGAAATGGTAACCTTTCCAATAGTTTCTCCAGAAAGCCAAGCTTCCCGTTTCTTGAGGCGATAGGTGGTCTTAAGATTGGCGTCCATTCCCAACCATCGGAGGATATATCTTTGGGGAACTAGGGAATCATTCCAGGAGGGGAGGCGCTCACGAAGAGGCACTGCGTCCCTTCTGTTAATGAGTCTGGGGATGGAGATCCGTTTGTTTACCCAATCGATGGCGGGGTTCCATTTCTTGAGCCATGTCATGCCTAGAATGATTTGTTTTCATCCAAGGTTTAGGACCATGAGTGAGACGTTTTCCTGATGTTTGGGAAAGAGGAGATCAACCTCTGTCTTCCAGACGATATTGCCTTTGGAATTGGTCGTTCCATCCACATTGTACACCCTGACTTGTCTGTCTAGTTTCTTTAGGGGAAACTTGGCTAAGGCTATGAGTCCCGGGTCAATGAAGCTTCCAGTCGCGCCACAGTCGATGATGGCGGTGGTTTCAATGATTTGATTGTTTACTGAGATCCTTACAGGGATATGCAAGGTTCTTTCATTCGGGAGGGCAGTAAATACATGGTTCACTTGGGAAGATGACATTGAAACATCCTCCCTTTTCAAAAATCCTGTAACTCTTCGAAGGTTTCCGCGGCTTTGACTTCTTCATCCAGGTCTTCGTAACAGAGTTTCAAGGTTTGAAGAAGTTCTTCTTCCGTCTTTCCGAGAGATCGTGCGTATTCTGTGAAGGAGGAAGATTTAGGTTCGGTAACAGGAGGTGGGACTGGGGTTTCCTTCATATGGAGGACCTGTTGGCGAGAAGGGCTCGGAGGGGAGTTCATCTTGGTCCTGCAGTTCCTGGCGTCATGGCCAGTCTTTCTGCATCGGAAACATCTTCCTTCCCTCATGCACTTTGCGCATTCCTGAGGGGAGAGTTTCTTGAGTCTGATGACGTCGATTTCCATGGCGTTTGGGTCAGGAGGAGTTTGGGAGGAAGAGGGGTTCGAGGTTTGGAAATGGGAGGGC
>JBBPMO010001269.1:0-11142 GCA_038090315.1 Xanthoconium stramineum
CATCAGGTGAATTCTTTCCCTTCTTCGACCGCAGTAGACCGGCAGTGTGTAATCGTGCTGTGGTGTGATCCTTGGTAAACGGCACATGGATCTGGTCGCATATCTCCTTTGGGATGGCTGCCTCGATGTGCTGGTAGTTGTGAAGTGCGGACATGTTGACTACATAAGCGTTGGTGGGCGTGTGATCGATGAACACCTTGGTTCGGGATGTGACAAGATGTTCTTGTCGTTCGGCTATGTTTTGTGTGGAGGAGCATTGTGAATTAACACAGTTGTGTTGGATGTTGACCGCACAGATAACGTCCTAAGAAATGCATTAGCCATAAAGTACAATGTGATTAAAACAAGGATTACGTTAGGGGAAACAACTACCATTTCTTCTGGTGTCGCATATTTGAGGCATGGTACACAAAGACGAGGATGCAATCCAGGGAGAAACTCGAAAACGCTTATTGTGACATGAGAGGCGAGATGCGTCTCAAAAGGGACCAAAATTTCCCTGATTGTACCAATCTGATATGCGTTGTGATGCTTGATAATGACGTGACCTTGCACCTTGGGCCTGTCCCCCTCTGCTGCCGTGAAGGACGTAACTTGGTAAAACCGATCTCCTTGCGGCCTCAGCATGCCGGGAGCTGAGCAGAGACAGCGCGCAGCCCGCGTTTCGTTCCAAATGACTGGGGGGATAATTTCCGGCTTTCCGCTTGCATTTTTATGTGTCGGCAAATGCACTGCACCTCCAGAGAACGTCAGAGGGTTACATCAGCAAACCGACCCGTTCAATTAGCCGACGCCACAGAATGTTAGCGCCACCTAGCCAGGACACCAGCTGTGCCATTCTAGGGTAGGCTGTCACACCTAGGCGGAACGCGGAGTGTTTTGACGGCAATCTCGGCAAGGGCTAAGCGCATGCCACACTGTCTCGTCTGTCCCAGAGTGGCACAGTATGTTGGGTTAATTGTCAGAACGCAGGCCGACGACGGGTTTGCGAGGCTGAAGACAATACTAGTACTAGTACGTACGTAGTCCGAACAATGGTACACTCGTATGTACTACTAGTGGTAACATATGTAGCACCATAAATATATACTAGTGGTGCTCGATGGGTTACTATGCCAGATCAACGTCAATTGGGGAGTGACTCGGCAAAGGTTGCGGTTGTTCTAAATTTGTGAGTTAGCATATCACGCAGTGTGAAGTAAAGTCGATACAATACCAGACAAAAGTAGCGAATAGTCTTGTTGCATTGCGTACTCAGATGCCGCAGTTTGACCATTTTTCCGGATCATGAGTCGAACACGCGCGAGAAACTTGTCCGCAGCGAGGAGGTCATTCCGTGTCCTTTCCAAGAACATATGGTTATATTGTAGGGCCAGAGTGTTACGGTGAATGATTTGATGCGCGAGAGTCTTGCGTGCGAGGAGGATGCGGTGATCGGCATGAGCCCCCTCAAGCAAGAGGTAGGCTTCCCGAGAGTTGCGCGGACGAGGGATAGAATGGTCCATTTTATCATATTTCTGCAACAAAACGTTAGCGACGGTAATTCAACCAGTGAAGTCCAAGCTGTTTGAGCGTACATCGTGTGGGGTAGGATCGCTGTCATCGTCGAGGAGTGAGCAGTCGACCTCGTCGACGGGATGTGAACCATCATCCTGGGCCGAGGGACAAACATTTGGGCTTAGAGGGGATTGGCGGTCGAGGAAGCCTTGGTAAATTGGGGATATGGCATGATGTTCGAGGGCAAAAAACAGCGATAAATGAAAAGCTTCATCTGATGTGGGTTGTTGGAAAGGACTCGAATGCAGGGCATTCGTAGTTGCTTGACGTGGAGATGAATTCCTACTCATCGTGATGACGGTCTAACAGCGAGTCGACGAGAGGGAGCATAAGTTAACTAACATGTGTTCATTACGTAGGCGAGCGCAAACCTTTCTTATGCAGCATTGTGGTCTCTCTCCCCCTTACTTCCCAATGCCTAAAGCGAAGAAAAATCGTGGAAAACTCAAGAACATTAGCTGTCCGCGATGTGGGAAGAAGTTCTGTTCAGAGACTGCCGTTCTTCAGCATATGAACCAGCCGATGGGCCTTTGCTATGCCGCTAAGTGGTATCAGGACCACTCGAATGCTTCTCGCGATCTTCTCCAAGACAAGTTCACCCGTTTTGATGTCATGGAACCTGACGTATCTCGCTACGCTGATACAGACGCTCAACCAGATGCTAACTATCCTCCACGACCTCCGCCTTCCAGCCCGGAGGTGTCCATACGGGATGACGAGGACTCAGGATACGTCGAGATGGACCTAGACGACACGGACGTTCAGCAAACATTCACAGAGACCTTTCCGGGATGTAGTCGATCATATTCCGGCGGTATCACGTTCATGGATTCGTTCTGGCAAGACAAGTATGCCACGGAACGTCAAGAGAACTTATATTTTCCCTTTGCTTCGGGCGAAGAGTGGGAATTCTCCTCCTGGTGCTCACGCTCGGGACTTAGCATGACTGCTGTCGACTCCTTGTTATCGCTGAGCATTGTAAGTCGCAAAAATTCACATCTTGAACAGTGTCTAACTGAACTAAGATCAAGCGGCTTTCGCTTTCCTTTCGAACTGCCAAAGACCTTCGTGCGCGTATAGAAAGTCTTCCGCCAGGACCACCATGGTTATGCAAACGGATGGAAACCGAGGTTCCTACCAAACAACCTGTCCGTCTATTCTATCAACCCGCACTCGACTGTATACAATCTATTTTGAGCCATCCACTCCTTTCTCCCCACATATCCTTCGTTCCACAGAAGGTTTGGACGTCATCTGCTCGTATCTATCATATATATGAAGACTGGTTAAGTGGAGACAACGCTTGGAGCATCCAGGTCTTTCGTGTCTTGTTTTCGCGTGGTTATCGTATTAACTAGGAGTTCTAGGAAGCGCTTCCTCAGGGTGCAACAACATTGGGTGTTGTTCTCTCCTCGGACAAGACGAACATCTCGGTGATGAGCGGAAATCGCATGGCATATCCCCTTCTCATTAGCCTTGCTAACATCGACCCGGATATTCGCTCGAAGATCTCGATGCACACCTATTTACTTCTCTCTCTCCTCCCTATTCTGAAGTTCACTCACAAAAACTCCTGTATCTGCGGTCTCCTCCACAATAGACTGATCCACCGAGCGTTAGCCGTGGTCCTAGAACCGCTGAAGACCGCAGCACACATCAGGATCATGATGAACGATCCAGTTGGCAACTTGCGGTACTGCTTCACCCCACTAGCAGCTTATATTGCAGACACCCCAGAGCTGTCCCTCATGGCATGCACGAATCTTAAGGCCTCTCCGTTCACGACAGCAACATCAAAGCACTTCGGCAACACATTCCCTCATCCTCCACGCACTGGATCGCACACTCTTGCCATTATCCGCCGTGCATGCGACGATTGTCGTCCAAACAATTATGCAGCATTTCTCAAGATCATCAGGAAGCTCTACTTGAACGGGGTTATTGAACCGTTTTGGGAAGACTGGCCGTTATCTTGCCCGTCGCACTTCTTTCATCCCGAGTCCCTTCATCATTTTCTCCATTTTTCCTGGGACCACAATGTCAAGTGGTGCGTAGAGGTCGTCACTCCTCTTGAAATCGACTTTCGCTTTTCGCTTCTGCAGCCTGCGGTCGGTTATCATGGGTTTGAGGATGGTATCTCAAGGTTGAAGCAGGTTACCAGGCATGACCATCGTTCCGTTCAGCGTTATATTATAGGCGTCATCGCTGGTGCTGTCCCCCGCCGATTCCTCATTGCGGTCCACGCTCTCGTCGAGTTTCGTTACCTTGCACAGTCACCTGTTTTCTCCAAGCAGTCACTCAGCAAGTTGACGAACGCACTCAAGTTATTCCATGACAACAAAGATGCCGTCATCCAGGCCGGTGGCCGAAACGACTCTTGGGAGATCCCGAAGCTGGAATTGCTTCAAAGTGTAGTTTCCAGCATTCGGCGCTCTGGTCCTGTCATACAGTGGTCCGCCGACGCTACTGAACATGCCCATGTTCAGGAAATCAAGGTTCCTGCTCAACTGAGCAACAACCAGAACTACTACGACCAAATTGCGCATTACCTCGATCACTCGGACAAGTGCTTTCGTTTCGACGTTGCCACCCATTTTGAAGCTCGGCACGAGACCTTCATTCCTGATAATGATGATGATCTTGACTCCGATCAAGACGATCATGATGTCGATTCGGATTCTCTCTATGTCAGTGAACACATGAATGTAACTCGTCAATCCGTCAACTATTTTGCTGTCGCTGATGCACTTCTACACGGTTCCATTCCAAGTGCCCTGAAACCACATCGTATGTTCTCGAACTCCACCACCGCTTTTCATATTGCAAACAAGCCATCCCTCCATATAACTGTAGACAAAGCCGCCACACTCTTCGGAATCCCGGACCTCCACCCTGCAATATGGGAGTTTCTACGACGTAGCCAGGATCGTACAGACCATCCTGTTTCGGGCGTCAGAACTCAGCACCTCCATTGCCCACTCCCCTTCGATCGCATCCATATATGGTACAAGTTACAGGTGCAACAGTCCCTTTACCATGACAAGGGAAGAGTAGACGCTCCTCAGACACTACGAGCACATCCCTCCTCTCCCAACCGCCCTCACGGACTTTATGACGCTGTCGTCATGAGTTCCGGGCCTGACAGCGACTGGCCTCAGCAAGGCATTGAAGGTATGGATATTTGCTGTCTCAACTTTTGCGGTACTAAGACACTGACGGTAGGCCACTTCATTGTGCAGCTCAGGCTCATCTTCCGTCCAGCGAACGGCGAATACTTTGCTGCTTATGTCCAACGGTTCAACATTGTTTCTCAGCAAGGCAGTACAAACAATGTTCACCCGGGAACGGGGATGCACACGCTTAGACGAGCAACCAAATCAAATGGGTCACGCATTGGGGATGTTGTCTCCGTGTCACACATACGCTCCGCTGCTCATTTGATCCCAAACTTCAGTAAGGAAGCTCATCCTCGTTTAACAAGGCAGAGCAGTTATGAATTGACGAGTGATTTTTGGCTAAATAAGTATTGGTCGAAGGAATTTTACTATGCACTATGTCTCTCGTAGCAGTTGTCTCTCATACTCGAATATGTAATCGATGATCGATTATGACCTGTGTCCTCACCTAACAAACCCGTACTGTCACCTCTAACGCACATGTGTCCTCGCCTATCAAACTCATACCATCACCTCTAACCACCACTTCCCACCATATGGTATCCCTTTCGCTGGCATCAAATGAAACTTCAACGAGTGAGTATAACCTGATATAGTCCCAATCAAAAAAATTCTGACGGACTTACTAAGCATGATACGCCACTGGCGCTACGTGCTGTTCGTTTGGTATCGCTGCGCTCACCCTCCGATAGCTGACTAGAGAACAGCTAGCTACCCCACCACAGTTCCGTCGTAGGGCGGACACATACCGCGAATCCATGGATCCCAAAGTGGCAGGAGACACGACCCACGTCCATTGGTCACTCAGCTTGGACCAAACGAAGGGTTTCCTGAGCAAGCTCTTTCCCAACAGAAGACTGTTCCCGGCTGTGCCCGGAACTCCAAACGTCAAGCCGAATGGAACTCCAGGCATGAAAGATGTTCTCAGCACTATGGAGGCGACATGGCAGCGGAGAAACAGTCGCTGGGCGTTCTACCCCGATTTCTCTTCGGAAGGACCTTCAGAAGAGAACATAGCGAAATTCTTCAACGGTATAATCCATCACGTACCCAATTCCCATACCTGTACAAGGTAAGCGGGGCTTATCTGCATATTCGCGGCTAACTTTACATCAGACGATGGACTGGTAAGGCAGCAAGCAAGCCTATGGATGGTTTGATCGGTGCTATCCGAAAACCTGATCTCCTTCTTTGTGAGGAGGAAACGATCATGAAACGTGACAAGGGAGACGAAAAGTTTGACATGAGAACAGACGTCTATTCGATCGGTGAAGTGAAGAAGACAAGTAGCAAGGACAACAAGAAGGCTTCGTACCTGGAGCTTGCGGGAAAAATAACCTTCTTGCTTGAAGCTCAGGATGGGCGTTACGCTGTGCCTGGCATTCAGCTCTTGGGACGGGAGATTATCCTTACGCTATTCGACCGGGGGGGCTCCGTCTCTACTCATCCCCTCAATATTGACGAATTCCCTGAAGAGTTCCTGCGAATTCTTCTTGGGATCACATTCGCCGACAGAATCATACTCGGTTTCGATCCTACAATCTCACCCGTCAAGGACGATCAAAAGCAGATTCAAATATCATTGCCAGACCAGGATTACGTCATTTTCGTCGACACGCTACTCTTTTCCTCTGGGTCACTACATGGTCGGGGTACAACCGTATGGTGCGGCAAAGTCACCATCTGCAAGCAGCCCGAGGAGGAAGTCGTCCTCAAGGATTCCTGGGTAGACCCACTGCAACGATTCACGGAAGGTAGGATCTTGAAGATGTTGGGAGAGGCCGGGGTGAAGGGTGTACCAATCTTGGTGCACGAGCAACAGGTTCAAACACAACACCCCATTATGGGCCAAATCCTAAACCATTCAACTCACATCCTTTGCTCACTTGTTACCGCGGATTCCCGAGCTCCATACTACCTTCATGTCCTCTCACGTCTGGTTTCTAAACCAAGAGGACATCCGCTTTTCGACTTCAATTGTCTCGCTGAATTACTCGTTGGAATTATTGATTGTCTTTGTGGTGAGTCATCCCTAGCTGTTTCCAATGTCTGGCATGGAATACTTACGTCTAGTAGCCCATCGCGATGCTCTTAGGAAGGTGGGCATACTTCATCGCGACATCAGCCTCTTCAATCTTTTTCTCGTAGTGGCGATGCAGAGCACTCTCGGTGTGGATTTTGTTGATCACGTGCTGGATGAGTCCAGGAGAACAAGAGTTCGAGAGAAAATCCAGAGGCTCTCTGTTATGCGGAAGATATCCGTCGTCTACAGGACAGCTTATACGGTCTGACCAAAGGGAGGTGCTCACAAAGAGACGCAACGTCCTTTGGAAAGACTAAGCAAGACTTAGGAGGTTGGATATCACTTAGACGTGATTCCGAAAGACTGAGACTGAAGGTAAGACTTGGACGCGACAAGATACCTTGTATTGTGTAGAATAAGTGTAAAGAACTAATACAGCGGCAGGTGGTATAAGTACTACTGTACGCGTCATCGTGGAACACGATGGAATACAATAGAACAAGAGTGAGTCATGAGGAACACGAGGTGGTGTGAGAGAACCGCCTAGAGGAGATAGATCTGTCCGCGGGGATCACAAGGAGGCTATGGTTGTAACAACGAGATCAAAGATGAGATTCAAAGATGAGATCCTACCCCACTCAGGAAGCGAAGAGCAGAAGGGGAACAGGGGTAGGGGCGTCCTCGGGAAACGGCGCGAAGGAGAAACATCGAAGACCTAAAGAGAATACATACCGGTCCTCGAGATACTGACAGAGTCCTAAGGGAAACATACGTTGAGTAGTACGAATGAGAAGAAAAGAGGCCCCATAGAGATAGTCAATCGTAACATTACCCCTCTCGTATACTCGAGCTCCTGGCTTGAGATCTAACGACTGTTCCTTGAGGAGGTCATAGGGGTGTTCCATCTCCAAAGACGTGGGCCGCCTGCTCCGGGGTAAGGTTCGAAAATGGACAGTCATCTGCGCCATGCCCAGGTTGATCACAGTCTCTGCAAATACAATGCAGGCAAGCTCTGTCGGAATGTCCCCAACGCTTACAAAAGGAACATCTGGTTTGGAGACACAGATGTGAAGGGTGTCCAGGAGCCATCTCGTGGCAATGGGGGCAGCGGTATGATGGGCAGTTCTCTCAGTAGTGACCTTTATTGTGGCAACGAAAACACTGGGTGTCGGGGGTCGCCGGTGGTTTCAAAAAGATGCCAGGTAAGGCTTGAGTAGGGGCAGAGATGATTCAATGCCCCGTGATCGTTCACTGTGTGTATGCAGCGCGAAGGAGGGCATTTTCTTGAGAGAAACCAGTTTCGGGGATGAGAGTGGAGGTAGGAGAAGGTGGTCTAGAGGAAATGTGGGAAGCGAGAGAGGCGGAGGGTGAGCTGGGACGAGATGACAGGCGAGAAGCAAGAGACGTGGGGAGCGAAGTGGGAGAGGAGACTGAGGTAAGAGACGCCGGAGGCAGGACAGGGATGGGCGACAAAGAGACCTTGATGGTGGGGTCGGTAGGTTCGGAGGTGACAATCTCCCGGTACCTCTCTTGATCAAGAGGAGACATTGACTGATAGAGTGGGAGGAGAATGGGGAACAGTGTTTGAGTAGGAAGACGAGTGAGGTAGGTGTGGAAGCCGTGGAGGTGAAGGGTGTTTAAGGTACAACAGACTAGATCTCCAGTGATCAGGAGTAAGGCCTGATCGGGGTCAGGAGTGGAAGACGAGTAGTAAGATTGTAAACAGAGTGCATCATGGAGAGAGCGGACGAGTTCCTGGGAGATGGTATCGGATTCATAGAAAGGGAGTTTTTCGATTTCATATAGGACAGTAGCGTTGGTGATGGCTGCGACGTAGAGGGTGTAGGTGACGGACGTAGGCAAGACACATGGATATACGGGGTGCGAGTGTAAGAAGCAAGAGTTGGAGGTAGGCGAGGATGGTGATGATGACGGGAAAGAGGAGGAGGACGACATGAGGCGCGTATCCTTCAAGCAAGAAAATCTGCATGCACTGGGGGGTGGTCGCGGAGGTAGCGTCGTTTAGTGTAGATGTAGTAAGAGGTGGAGAATAGGGTGAAGCAAAAAACTAGACTGGCGTAACAGAGGGGAGGGATCCAGACCGGGCACATCCAGGGGGGTACTCACGAAGAGACGCCTCGTCCTGAGATGTTAGGTGTGGATAGGGCACCCAGTTTCTTTGCAGAAACACGAGTGAGTTTTGGCATGGTCCAAGTCAAGTTTTTGGCGGCGGAGGAAGTCGAGCTGGTAGACGGTGAGACCAAGCTTCCAAGGGATGTAAGTCCAATGGATGGGGGGTTCAGTGTTCTTTGGGGTTTTTGTTCTTTTTCGTTGTTGGGAGTGAGGCATGGGATTCCTTTTAACCGGTTGAGAGAGTGGGACCGTTTATAGTCCCCAAGTATTTCTGGTGCATGTCGGAGGTTGGACTCCGGTTCCCAGGTATTTTCTGATGAAGGATAGCCTTTCCATGTGGTCAGATACTTTCTTCGGCCAGGGGAGCCCTTGTGGGAGATGATGGTTTCTACTTCGTATTCTTCTTCTGATCTGATCAGGGTCGGTGGAGGGGTGGAGAAGCTGGGACCATGTGTGTCCGTTTGTTTGAACAGGGAAAGAAGGCCGGCATGGAAAACATCATGAATCTTCCATGTGGGCGGTAGTCGTAAGCGGTATACAAGCGGGGATAGAACTTGAGTGATTTCGAAGGGTCCCAGGCGTTTTGGGGAAAGTTTCCTGCATGGGTATTGTAGGCGTAGATTGGTGGTTTCTAACCAAACTTTGTTTCCTACTTTCCATGGGGAGAACATCTTGAAATTCCGCTCCCTCATGATTCGTTGAGCAGTTTCATGAGCGGCCAAGGCTTCCTTTCTTGCCTCTTGAAGGGAAAGTAGTCTGTTTTCAAGTGCAGGGAGGAATGTCTTTCCTAGCGGGGGGTAAGCCCAGGGTTCATAGCCCAACATGAGGTGGAACGGGGACATTTTAGTGGAGTGATGTGGGGCCGAGTTATGTTGGAATTCGGCGGTGGGGAGGAGGTCTAGCCAGTTTTTGGGATTATTGGCACAAAAGATGCGAAGGTAGGTTTCGACTTCCTGGTTGGTACGTTCTGTTTGTCCGTCGGTCTGGGGGTGATAGGCAGTGGAGAGTTTGACGTCATATTGGAGGAGTCTGGCTAGCTCTCTGGCAAACACAGAGGCGAATTGGGGTCCCCGATCGGATATCAGGGAGTCGTGTAGACCAAATCTTTTGAAGACGTGGGAGAAAAAGAGTTTGGCCACCTCCATGGCATTAATGGTTTTAGAACAAGGGATGATAATTACCCCCTTCGTAAGGCCGTGGTCGACCACGACCAAGATAGAGTCTTTTCTGCGTGTTTCTGGGAGGTTGGTGATGAGGTCAACAGAGATCTGTTTGAAGGGGAGCAGCGAGGAGGAGGGGATTGGGTTTAGTGGTGGGCAGACGGGGTGGGTGTTGGCCTTGTTTTGTTGGCAAATAGCGCAACTTTCGATGAATCAATTGACGTAAGTGGACAGTCCCGGCCACCAAAAGTCTCTTTCTAAAAAGGTTTTGGTGCGAAATCTTCCCGCATGTCCTAAGGTCGATGAGGAATGAAGAGAGGAGACAAGGGCGTGTCGCGAGTCGGGGGGAATATACATTCGTCCCTTATAATAGAGGTGTCCGCCTTCATACGTCCAGTCGGTTATGGAAGACCTAGGGAATAAGGGAGTGTGGTTGTGTAGATTTTCGATGGCTCGTAGGACAAGGGGGTCGGAGGAGGACGAGTGTTGGATGTGTCGTGAGAGAGAGAGGTCGAGGGCTCCGATTACTGCGGGTTCTGGACATATAGCTGCATTGGCGTTATCTTTGGAGGTATCGACAGAGTCTCGTCGAGAGAGCGCATCCGCAGGGGCCATTTTCGACCCCGGTGTGACTTGCCAGACGATATCAAAGTCTTGCAGGAACAAGGACCATCGGGCTTGTCATCTGGACAATTTGCGGGGGTCTCTAATGTAGGATAGATTTTTATGGTCAGTGATGATGGTTACAGGGTGTTGGGTTCCTTGTAGGTATTGGCGCCATTCCTCTAGTGCAAGGATGACCGCCAAGAGCTCCCTATTGTAGATGTCATAGTTTCGTTGAGCCGGGGAGAAAGTTCGAGAGAAGTAAGCGCAGGGATGAAGATCTTGGTTTGCATCGGGCTGAAGGAGAATGGCTCCAGCCGCAAGGAGAGATGCGTCGGTCATGATAGAGAATGGCCGGGATACGTTAGGGATCTGGAGTACGGGGGCAGAGGAGAAGATACGTTTCAGTTCATCGAAAGCGGTCTGTTGAAGTGGGGTCCAGTTCCAGGGTTCGTTCTTCCGGGTGAGTAGGTTGAGTGGTGCGACGATA
>JBBPMO010001270.1:0-11140 GCA_038090315.1 Xanthoconium stramineum
TGGTATCTCGTACTGTATTCTCGAACACGGACAAGTTCCTGAGATCAACGGAGTCACGAGGCAAGGTCTCCATTTCGTCTAATTGATCTACTTTGACTGGTCTCAGATTTCCTGGACAGGCACAAGTCAGCGGTGATGCCAAAGTACCATCCCTCTTGTACTATGACAAGAGTGGTAATGTCAGAGCGGCTGGCGCTGAAGTCCTCGCTGAAAGCATCAACGAGGCCGCACTAACCGAAGGTTGGACAAAGGCTGAATGGTTGGTCACTGACCACGTCAGGCCATCGTATAATCCATACTGACCCGTGGAACCTAGGTGGAAACTTCACCTCCGCCCGAAGCATTTGGCGTCGTCCATTAACAAGGATGATGACTTACCCCCACTCCCGTCCGGCAAACGCGCCGTCCATGTCCTCACGGATTTTATCAAGTATCTTTTCAAATGCGCCAAGACTTACATCCAGGACCGTCATCTCGCGTTCAGCTGGTCAAATCATGAGAATTCCATCGAATACATTTTCACTCATCCGAATGGTTGGGAGGGCGTGCAGCAACAGCTCTATCGTCGGGCGATTGTGGCTGCCGGCCTCGTCCCCCCTACACCCGAGGGCCAAGCCCGTGTCCACTTGCTGACGGAGGGCGAAGCAAGCCTTCACTTCTGCGTCGCAGAGCTTGTCACCGCGGAGATACCTAAGCAAGACGGTCCTCAAGGAGTCGTCATCATCGACGCTGGTGGTGGAACCGTCGACCTCAGCATGTTTTCGGTGACGACTAACCCGATCACTTGTGAAGAGATTGCTCCAGCCGAGTGTGCGCTGCTCTCGATCACGGCCAAATCCGTTCTTACTCGTTCTTATCCCTTTTTAGGTCGACTACAAGGCGCCGTCTTTGTCACCCGACGCGCCAAGGTGCTGTTGGAAAGTTCGTGGCTCGTTTCTTCTTCTGCTCTCGCTGACAAACTTCGAAAATTAGGAAAACTTGCAGGCTGGGAGCATGCCACCTCTGAGGAGATAGCGGAATATACACGCGAGTTCGACCAGGCGACCAAACTCATCATCAAAAGTGATCAAGAGCCAGCTTACGTTAGGGTCGCTGGTCTAAAAACCCGTGTTCCGAAATATAACATCTCGTTTGGGAAACTGAAGTTGACCGGGTAGGGACTTCCTTCGACCTCGTCACCAACATTGCTGATTTCACATCCTGCAGTGAAGAAGCTACCGGTCTGTTCAACGAATCCTTCGGCGCCATCATCGAGGCATTCGAGCTGCAGCAAAAATCCGCTACAACGCCGACCACCGTATGTCTCACTTTCCGAGAATAATTCGTCACATTTATTCGTGTTTTTAGTTCGCATTCTTCGTTGGGGGTCTTTCAACAAACGACTGGCTCTGGTCTCGGCTTCAGTCACATTTTAAGGACAGGGAAATTGAAATTTGCCGCCCAGACAATCACATGTGTGTACTTTTCAAGCCCGCTCACGGATTTTGTTGAGCCGTTTTTTATTAGCAACAAGGCGGTCGCTCATGGGGCAGTATTGTCGCACGTCGACCATGATAATCATAAGATCGCCGTGCGAGTTGCACGTGCGACATATGGTGTAATCTGTGCGATGCCCGTCAAGGCAAACGACAAAGAACACACTCGTAGGAAGCACCTTTGGGAAACGGACCCGACAGGGGAAACCTACGTTCCAGACTACTTCGAGGCGAAACTTTACAAGGTAGGCCCCCTTCTTTCAGCGGCGCGCGAGCTACTGACATAGAACTGGTTCAAAGGGGAATCGAGTCGGCGAGGAAATGGACTTTCGGGAATCGTTTTCGCTTATAGAAACAAATCCGGCAGAGTTTGGTATCCAGACTGTACGCCTTTTGTGCTATCGGGGCAGTTTATCCAAACCCGAATGGGTGGACCAAGACCCCTGCGAGTTTTCCGGATTCTTTGCCTCTGTTGCTGTGCTGACATGAACATTGCAGTCTACTTCTCTACGCTCTGTATTGTCCACGTGGACCTCAGCGAGCCTGCCAAGGATCTTGTTCCGAAGAAGGTCGCTGGCCAGCTCTGCTACCAACTCGACTATGATGTGATCGTGTTCTTCGGACAAACGGAGTTTAAAGCTGAACTTGGCTGGAAAACAAAGGTGAGTTGTGAACCCCTACGTCTTACTATTTCCCGATCCAATCTCATCCCCTCTCCAGGACGGTGAAAAACGGTGAGTTTCAGTGCATCTGTTGTTGTACTGTCTAACTTGCGCCCCAGGATCCCAGCGAAGGTCGACTTTCCAGATGAGTGAATGTTGCTCATGTGGGTATCGTTACGCGCACGCACATGGTGGGGAATACCTTTTCTCGGGTTCGCGCTGTTGGTTCGGTATTTAAACACCCAAACCCTTTGTAATAACGCACGCTCTGTCCTTCACGTCTATTGGTTGAATTCGAAACCTCGAATCAGGACCTCGTCGCTCATGCTCCCCGAGTTGACCGTTGATTAGCATTATGCGAAAACACTGTACACGGTGTCGCCCGTATACATTTCACTGCGCTTAGTCCAAACGTGCGGCCTGTGATCAACCCCACTGATTTTATCCCCCTGTCGTACGGTGTACCACATGTAGGCATGGCAGCACGCCTGGTCGTCTGTGTCCCATATCATATCGATCCAGTCATTCATCATTCGCAAAGACAGTCTAAGAACCTCGTTCTTTTAACAAGCGACTTGCTGTTGTCACTGCCCTGATTATTGACTGGCGGCCCGGGGTGGATTCATCTGGACATGGATGGACGAAGATGTGCTTTGCCTCGTCTGTCGAGACAATTGTTACGGAGTCCAGTGGCGGGATCAGTCTGGTACTCATGCACGGCAGAACTCCGTTCTGCAGCAGGTGTGTTGTGTGTGATGACTCCACTAAGGACGTGGTGGGTTATCTGCAACTTGCAGAGTCAGCCTCAGGGGAACATGCCTGCCGGACATTCCGAAATTTGGCCTGGCAGCCTGGCTGTGTCCGCTCTTTGCACTTCTACGCGATACGTGCGGGACCCACAGTTGTGTTCGTTCTCTCAATGTCGCTGAACATAACCCGAGCCATCAAAGGTCTGTTCGGTCGGGAGCTTGCCCACGACAACAAAATGTCTACCTCCCGGCAAACGATAAACTTTCGTCGATCATTACCACTTTCAAGACCCTCACTCACCGTGCGGCCCGCACACACCATACCCACTGAGCGTGAGCCATCCCTACATCGAGCATCATACAATGATCAATACTGATGATAAAGATCACTGTCAGATCGATGTAGGAATGCTATGCACGGGTGGGCTCGGATGTACTGAACAACGAGGGATGGTGGTAACTAATGAACATGAAACTGACCGAGAAAGTTCTCGTACTCCTCGGGAGATGCGCATATATGCAGCAATCGTGGCAAGGATCCACCTCTCAGAGGCCGAGAGGCGCTTCTAACGTTCATCGGCGATCCATAGATGGCACGCCATAACCCAACCGCATACAAGCTATGCCATGTCCGGGGCTCACGTTAATGCTTACCACGTAGCAAAAGGTCCCGATCAACCTCAGAGCTCGTACTTTTGTGCGGACGCTCTGCAGTGACGTGCTCCGCGTATTCCTGGAGGTCAACTTAACGTGAGCCATCTCCTCGATGAGTATCATCCGCTGACCAACAGGTCACTGTCAACTCGAGCCAGAGATGCTATGCACGTGAAGACTGGGAGGAATATCTAGAACAATGTAGCATGTGCGGTCCAGCTCCATTGACAGACCAACAAGGATGAATCTGGGTGCAGTGGAAATGCAGACATCGCTTTATGCGCACCAGTGTTGGACGTCGAGGCTGAGCGCTGGTGTTTGGTATGAATGCATCTGGAAGAAGGACGAGTGAATGAAAGAAAGAACGTAGAGACAACTGAAAGGACAAATGGCGTCATGTGAGTTTTTCTCTCCGAGACTGTTGTGGAGATCATCGGAGGCGGCTGCCAATAACGATGTCGTTCAGGGCATTCGACTTTTATTCGTGCAGGAGGGGGTAAGTCCGTTGCAGAACAATACATAAAGCGGCGCGGATGTCTTGCGGTCCACAAGGGCTTCGAACCGACAGGGATTTACAAGTCCTTCCGAAGGAAGGCGGATTTTGATTACTGAAAAGCATTCCGTGTGAAATTATTCCCGTTTGGCGTCTCGTGGGAAATGCACATCTCGGTGTGATACGATTCAGTACACGGCCAGTTGTGTTACTGTCTTTTTCAGGAAGGTTGGCACTGTGGGAAATTTACTTCTAAAACAGGCCTCACCTTCGGTCACCTTTATCTTCTCAACGCCTGCTCAGAATCTCTCGGAGACAACACCATTCAGCTTGGAATACCCAAGAGAACATATTTCCACTTGTCCGAAGAGGATAAAACATTTTTTTGAAAATTAGACTGAAAACACAAAAATTTCAGACCTCGTTTTTTGGTATCAGACCACTCGGAAAACATTATACCACTTATTCCAAGTCAGATGGTGTTGTTACTGAAGCATTACATCCAGGTGTTGATGAGTTATTCATTGACCGAGGAGTGCAAAGTTTTTCACTTAAATTTCCCACAGTGCCAACCTTCCTGAAAAAGACAGTAAATATGTACAGTATTTCCATACTTGGCAAAATTCCCAAGTTTCCCAGCACTTATAACATACTTATGTTTCTGTGCGAGATGGATGTGACTCAACTTTTTATAAGTGAATATCAGGCTATTGTAGGACGGTTGCAAAACTTCAAGAAATTTTGCTAAGTGTGAAGATATTGTACATATTTGACTAAGTTGTTCATTATATGTACGGCCTTGTGGCTTAGTGGTTATGTTGTCGATGGCTGATATTGCTCAATGTGGTGTGGTTCGATTCATTCTCGTGCCATTTTTTTGGCTTGCCGCGCGGAAATGTATTAGTCAGCCTGATGCCAGCCCCATGAGGCTTTGGCTGAGGTCCGACCATGGCTGTGTAGTACATATGCCAAAAACCCGCTGACAAACCCTGCCTGGACCCACCGGGAACCTAATCCTCGCTAAGCCTCAGTGGGACCCTTACGACAACTGGCCGTGTATCGCTCATCGAATGCTTTGTGCATGGCGAGGGACACGATGCTGCATGGAGACGGAAAAACGCTTTGGTGTGCCCGAAAGGGCCTCATGTGCTCGGCTGGCCCGTGGGATCATATCGTATTAGATCATTGATGGCTATTGCCAGGGCCTCCCCCATCGCGCAGTCGGGAAGGGATGTCCTTCACACCAGAAAGTGGCTTTCTGCTTCCTGGTCCCCCCTAACAGTGAGAACGAGCCGTGTGAAATAACTTCCCATAAAGACATTATGGCCATTATGTAGGCTTGGGACTCGTATTGCCACTTCTCCTAGTTATTGCGGCATGAGCGGAGCCAACGCAGCGAGACCTCGCCAAGCTTGCCGATAGTCTCCCCGACCCCAACTCTGAATCCGTGTCATTTCCGAAGGGATCTACGATTCAATCGTTCTGCAACGGGCTGGTAAAGTTTGTCACGGTAAAGATGGATGTCAGCCAGCCCAGATCCAAATGTTGACTACAATGTTGAATGGAACGCAAATTCGTGGAGCTTGGCCACTGCAACAAATCGTTCAATATCCATTGAGCACGACGAGTCGGCACGCCGCCCACTGACATTTGGACGAGGTGTTCATGTCAAGTCCATACCCGCAACAATATTTGGTGGGTCTAGCTCCACGATCATCTTTGGTTATATCTTCTGATCTCGCTTGACGAATTCCCTCACACCAACAGGTGAGCTCCAACAACATGTTGGGCACAGGGTATTGATCAAATAGGTCTTCCGCAACGCCGGCGCTTTTTCGCAATGCGAAATTAAGAAGGCTGTGGTCGGTTCTTCAGCGATGCTCAATTAGGATTAATTGCACGTAAGTACAGGGCGTGACCAGGCATCAGGCGTGTCATGAATGGATCCGTTGCGACGGTGGTTTCCGGGATCTTGAGCGTTTATTGTTATGAGGTTGTCACAGAGAACCCTTCTCGTTCACAATCCCGCGCAGGCAGAAATTCTGCGTATCGGAAAGCGCTTTTTAGTAAGCGACTGGCCCATAAATTCTCTATCCCTCCCCTTTCTCTCCCAAATTGACTAGTCATGCCAATCCTCAAACCGTACACTGGCGAGAACAGACTCGTAATTGCGTTCGACATCGGCACGACATTCAGCGGTGTCTCGTATTGTATCCTTGAACGAGGTCAAGTTCCTGAGATCAACGGAGTCACGAGGCGAGTCCTTCATTTTGTCGGATTGACCTGCTTTGACTGGTCCTAGATTCCCTGGGCAGGCACAAGTCAACGGCGATGCCAAAGTACCATCCCTCTTGTACTATGACAAGAGTGGTAACGTCAGAGCAGCTGGCGCTGAGGTCCTTACTGAAAGTGTCAATGAGGACGCACTAACCGAGGGTTGGACGAAGGCTGAATGGTTGGTCATGAACTACGTCAAGGCACCGTAAAGACCATACTCATACATTCAATCTAGGTGGAAGCTTCACCTCCGCCCGAAGCATTTGGCGTCGTCCATTAACAAGGACGATGATTTACCGCAACTCCCGTCCGGAAAATCTGCCGTTGACGTTCTCACAGATTATATCAAGTATCTCTTCAAGTGCGCCAAGACTTATATTGAAGAAAATCACGTCGCTTTCCTCTGGTCGTCTGTCGAGGGTTCCGTAGAGTACATCTTCACTCATCCGAATGGTTGGGAAGGTGTACAACAACAGCTATACCGACGTGCGATTGAGCTCGCTGGTCTCATCCCTAATACACCCGAGGGACGATCCCGCGTCCACATGCTGACGGAGGGTGAAGCCAGCCTCCACTTTTGCGTCGCGACCATTCTCAACAAGGACACAACTCCTCGAGCCTCTCCTCAAGGGGTCGTCATCATTGACGCTGGCGGTGGGACAATCGACCTCAGTATGTTCTCAATGACGTGTGATCCGATCTCTTGCGAGGAAATTGCTCCAGCTGAGTGTATGCGGTTCTCACCGAAAGCCGAATTCCCTCCGATATTTACCCCTTCTTAGGTCGACTGCAGGGCTCCGTCTTCGTGACTCGTAGGGCTAGGCTCCTGTTGGAAAGTCGGTAACTTATCCTTCTTTTGCTCTGCTATTGCTGAGTCGAAAAACCAGAAAAGCTGGAGGGCTGGGAGCATTCCACGCCTGGAGAGATAGCGGAGTTTACGCGGGAGTTCGACCAGACGACGAAGTTGATCATCAAGAGTGATCAAGAAGCAGCGTATGTCAGGGTCGGTGGTCGTCGCGCCAAAATTCCGGAATATAACATCTCATTTGGCAAGCTCAAGTTACCTGGGTAAGACTTCTTCATTTCACACCATTGCCACTGATCCTCATATTGCATATCTTCCAGCGATGAAGCCACCGGTTTGTTCACTGAGTCTATCGACGCTGTCATCCACGCATTCGAGCAACAGCAGAAATCTGCTACGACACCCGTTACGGTGTGTTTATTTCCTTGGAATAACTCGTCACATTCATTTGCTTTAGATCGCATTCCTTGTTGGAGGGCTTTCAACAAACGATTGGCTCTGGTCTCGACTTCAGCTGTATTTCAAGGGAAAGAGGATCAACATTTGCCGTCCAGACAACCACACGTACGTACTCGTCTAACATGCTCAACAGTTCTATTCATGCCGTTCGTTAGTAACAAGGCGGTTGCTCATGGAGCGGTCTTGTCCCACGTTGATCGTGACAATCATTTGGTTGCCTCGCGAGTCGCACGTGTCACATACGGTGTGGTCTGTTCGTTGCCCGTCAAGGCAAACGACGAAGAACACGTCCGTCGGAAGCGTCTATGGGAAACAGATCCGGCAGGCTACTTCTATGTTCCAGACTATTTTGATTCGAAACTTTCCAAGGTAGGTCTCTTATGGACGAACCCATGGATGGTGACTCAAATCCGTTCTTATTGGCAGGGTGCCAAAGTTCGCGAGGATATGGAATTCCGGGATTCGTTTTCACTTACAGAATCAAATCGAGCAGACTTTGGCGAGCAGATCGTACCTTTCGTGTGCTACCGAGGCAACCTATCGAAACCTGAATGGGTGGATCAAGACGCATGCGAGTCTCTTACATTCCTTGATTTGCGCCACCCTTCTGACACTGACAATTGTAGCATCTTTCTCTACGTTTTGTCTTATCCGCGTAGACCTAAGCGAGCCTGCCAGGGATCTAGTTCCGAAGAAGAAGGCGTCCGGCCAGGTCTACTACCAACTGGATTACGATGTGGTCGTATTTTTTGGACTCACAGAACTTAAGGCGGAGATCGGCTGGAAGACCAAGGTACGCTGTACAACCCTACATCTTGCTGATTGCTAATTTACTCTTCTTTTCAGGACGGGGAGCGCAGGTGAGTTTCCGTGAACTCAATTTATCGCATCGTCTAACTCGATGCTCAGGGTTCCAGCGGCGATCTCATTTGAGGATTGAATGCTGCTGTGACACCATCGTTGTCATTACGCACATGACCTTTCCTCGACTTCGCCTTGCTTGTTCATTGGACTTCGGTAGATGCACTCGTTCTCCCATGATGTTATGTGTACATGTCGTATCCATTACAGTACGTTGTATGGAAAGTACATATACACCTTTATGTCCGTATGCAGTGGAACACGACCATTGAGTTTGGTGGCAGCTGCAACACTCCTAACTTGAAGTTCGCCAAGTTCTTGGCGACGGCGTCGCTTTCAACGGACCCTGGAGTTGACTAGGCTCATCCCCACCTCCTGGTTATGCGGGCTCACTTCTCGGCACTCCTGACCAGTTGGTCGATGTTCAGAAACAACGTCTACTAGTGCCATGACCTTTGTTGTGTTCTCGACTACTATGCCTTATCGACACATTTCGCCAGCTGCAAAAGAGCAGATTATAGCCATGGCTGCTCACATGAAAACAAAGAGAGTTGCAGAAGTAACTGCAGTCAGTAAGCGAGCCATTTGATATCACTATACTTGGATTAGTTTTATTTGGTTCAGCGCCACGTATAAACAAAAATTCTATGTCGAAGGAACAGAAATGTGGCCTACAATTTTCCAGCTAGCTGTCAGGTCCGCCTCCTTTCCTCACTGCTCAGCCGTGTTCTAGCCCTTTCCCAAGACCACCCGAAATGACTGGCGATTGCCACCGCTAAAGATATGGAAGCGTTCTGCCAACACATGATGCCCAATGTAGACGCTTTCCCCGTCACCCTGGATTTCTATTTCCGTACTCACCTCGAAAAGGGTGCCTATCTTCACACACGTTTTTCAAGCCATACCACCATCAGATGATTATCCAGCAGGTTTGGGCAAAGGGTACGGATCAACGATCTTCCCTGGTGCAGTTTGTGGTGCGAAATTATGTAAAGAGGACGATTGCATACAAAGGGTGTCAGGCATGAAGTTTGACAGTTGCCATTGATTCAATTCTGTGACGGTCTTTTTTGAGATCCTCGGCATTCATTGAATCGCCATGGGGTTGTGAGTTGTGACATAGAAAATGGACGCCTCTCGTTCACCATCTCGGATTCGCCGTGGAAAATCTACGTACTCTACAGCATTTTGAGTGACTAGTATATAAGTTCTCTACCGCTGGCCTTTCTCTCTCAGACTTACCAGCCATGCCAAGCCTCAAACCGTACACTGGTGATGCTAAACTCGTCGTAGCGTTCGACGTTGGAACGACCTTTAGCGGCATCTCGTACTGTATTCTTGAACAAGGACAGGTTCCTGAGATCGATGGCGTTACGAGGCGAGTCCTTCATTTCTTCGTATTGATCTACCTTGACTGGTATTAGATTTCCTGGGCAGCAGCCAGGCAGCGGTGATGGCAAAATACCATCTATTTTGTACTACGACAAGAGTGGTAACGTCAAAGCGGCTGGTGCTGAGGCGCTCTCTGAGAGCGTCGTCGAGACAGCGTTGACGGAAGGATGGATAAAGGCTGAGTGGTTGGTCACTGACCACGCAAGAGTACCATATAACCCTACTCATCCGTGACATCCAGGTGGAAGCTTCATTTGCGTCCGAAATATCTACCGTCGTCCATCACCAAGGACGATGAATTACCCCCACTGCCAACCGGAAAATCTGCCATCGACGTTTTCACGGATTTCACCAGGTATCTTTTCCAGTGCGCCAAGACCTACATCCAGACACACCATCCCGCTTTCCTTTGGTTGTCTTCCGAGGACTCTATCCACTACATCTTTACTCATCCAAACGGGTGGGAAGGCGTGCCGCAACAGATATACCGACGAGCGATTGAACGTGCTGGCCTTGTCCCCAGTACGCCCGAGGGACGATCTCGTGTCCACATGCTGTCGGAGGGTGAAGCGAGCTTTCACTTTTGCATGGCAAGCCTTCCCAAGGCGGAGACAGTTAGTCAAACTGGTTCTCAAGGAGTCGTCATCGTTGACGCTGGTGGTGGGACAATCGACGTCAGCATGTATTCAGTGACATCCAACCCAATCTCCTGCGAGGAAACTGCACCGGCCGAGTGTACGCAGCTATCGCTAACCGCAGAATCCCTTCTTACTTACATTTGCCCTTCCTCAGGTCAACTACAAGGGTCAGTATTTGTGACTCGTCGTGCTAAGCTGTTGCTGGAAAGTGGGTGGATCGTTTCTTCCTTGTGCCGCCACTAACGAACGTCGAAAATCAGGAAAGCTCGATGGCTGGGAGCACTCCACCCCCGACGAGATTACTGAATTCACGCGCGAGTTCGACCAGACAACGAAACTGGTCATCAAGAATGATAAAGAACCAGCTTACATCAGGGTCGCTGGTCGTCGTACGAATATCCCGGAGTATAGTATTTCAACTGGGAAGCTGAAGTTGACGGGGTAGGACTTTCTTCGGCCTACGTCATTCGCACTGACCGTTTCATTTGGTGTTTTCTAGTGAAGAGGCCACCAGCCTGTTCAAAGAGTCCATCGACGCCATCATCCAAGCATTCGAGCAACAGCAGGCATCCACTACGACGCCGATCACTGTGGGTCTGACTTTGTTGGAGTAATACACCATGTTTATCTTCGCTTTCAGATGGCATTCGTTGTTGGCGGGTTCTCCACAAATGA